>APFE031588915.1:157394-216731 GCA_000404065.3 Pinus taeda | reverse complement strand
TACAGAAGCATCAAGAACTACTCAAGCGTTGAGGACAACACTTTTTGAAGGAGAGGGGCATGTTAGGCCCCTATACTACTAGTGTCACCCCTTATTGTTATTAGTACAAACCATTTATTATATTGATGTACCCATGTAGTGCCCATATTGTTACTATTGTGCCCCATAGAAGCCCACTATTATTATTATTGTGCCCTTACATTATTATTGTTATGTCGGCTCTGGTTATGTTATGAGCCCTTAGAATCCTATATATAGAAAGGAGGTCTTTTCATTTGTATCATCCAAGAATTGTTCATTTATGTAATGTAAAGGAGGTTGCCCCCTCGAAGAAGTTGAATTCTAAGGTGTTGATCTATCTTTTCTATCTTTTTTGAGCTGGTTTCATAACACAGGTTTACCGAAGTCCAAAGGAAAGAGTGTCATCATGGTGGTAGTTGACAAACTTACCAAGTATGCACACTTTTGTGCATTATCTTATCCATTTAAAGCCAATACAGTTTCTAAAGCATTTATGGAAACATTTCAAAAGCTGCATGGAAACTGTAAGCGACAGAGATCCCATTTTCACTGGAAATTTTTGGATAGAATTATTTTCTTGTCTTGTTACTCAGTTAGCTCATGGCTCATCTTATCATACTCAATCTGATGGGCAAACTAAGATAGTAAACAAATGTTTGGAAGGATATCTACGTTGCTTTGTCTCTGATAAACAAACACAATGGGTGAAATGGTTGCCTTTGGTTGAATGGTGGTATAATACTTCCTTCCATACTGTAGCAAAAATGACCCCATTTATGGCACTTTACGGATATCATCCACCATCCATCACATCATATTTAAGAGAAAATTCTAGGGTTCAAGTAGTGGAAGATCACATCGAGTATCAAAAACAAGTTCTCCAACTCTTAAAGGATAACCTCACTCTGGCGCAGAATAGAATGAAATAACAAGCAAATCAACATCGCAACAAAAGAAGTTTTGATGTAGGTGACTGGGTATTCCTACAGCTACAACCATATAAACAAATGTTCCTCAAGCAAGCTAAGAAGGAGAATAAATTATCACCAAAGTATTATGGTCCATACAAGGTGTTGCAAAAGATTGGTACTATGGCATTCAGATTGGAGCTTCCTGCAGCTTCTCGAGTGCACCTCTTTTTCCATGTTTCATGTTTAAAGAAGGTTATAGGTGACAAGCTCCCAGTTCAAACAATATTGCCACAACTTGACGAGAAAGGAAAAATCATATTGGAACCTAAAGCAGTCACAGAAACAAGAACTCGACAGCTACAGAATCGATCAATTTTAGAGTATCTCATCAAGTGGAAGAACTTACCTGCTGAAGATTCCACATGGGAGGATGAGAATTTTATATAGAAACATCTAGAACTACTCAATCGTTGAGGACAACACTTTTTTGAAGGAGAGGGGCATGTTAGGTCCCTATAATACTAGTGATTCCCCCATTACTATTGTCAGTGTAACCCTTAATTGTTATTATTGTGCCCCTATTGTCCCCATATTGTTATTAGTGTGCCCCATAGAAGTCGACTATTGTTATTGTTGTGCCCCTAATTTACATTTTTAAATTATACCTTTTAACTAATTTTCACCCTAAAATCTCCTTATATATATATATATGAAAGTGAGGTCTTTAATCTAGCTAATTTCCATTTAATTTACAATTTTTTAATCACCATATAAAATTATTTTATTTATATATTTTATATATATATATTTTATCTATTTTTAACTTTATAGTAATTATAACTAACTAACATACTTGTATATATATATATATATATATATATATATATATATATATATATATTGGTCTTTAATCTAACTGATTCCCATTTAATTTATATTTTTAAATTAGACCTTTTAACTAACTTCTGTTATTTTTTTATATATATAACTTTCTAGTAATATATAGTTATTATAACTAACTATCATCCAATAATTACCTTATATATATATTTATAGATGTTAGATCTTTGATCTAATTAAGTTACAATTTTTAATAAACTAATAATGTAAACAACAACTATAATTATTTCTTTTATATAATTTAAGGTATGATAACTAACTCCCGTTAAATTATCGATTTGACTTTTTGACTGCGGTCCCTAAGTCAAAATTAGCCGTTGGTCAAGATAGCTGTTGGAGGCTCTGCTCAGACTATTTAACATACAAAGCTGGATCTGTTTCTTCAACTTGTCCTGACGATGAACCACACTGGTTGGTTCGAAACGCGTTGACAAATGTCTCTCTTTATGTGATTTACGCCGAAGTTCTACTTATAACTATTATGGATCACAGAAGCCTCAATTCAACTATTATTGTTATGTTGGCTTTGATTATATTGTGACCCCTTAGACTCCTATATATAGAAAGGAGGTTTAGTCATTTGTATCATCCAAGAATTGTTCATTTGTGCAATGTAAAGGAGGTTGCCCCTTCGAAGAGGTTGATTTCTAAGGCGTTGATATTTCTTTTCTATCTTTTTGTGAGCTGGTTTCATAATAGCAGCAGGTGACTGTTGCCTAGAATTGCGGAATTTCTGGGCTGAGCAGTTGTCCTGGGATGAATTGTGCAATTTTTGAGAGGAAGAATGTTAGGAAGAATTGCGTAATTCTGGAGCCAGCTGGGTGCCTAGTTGGGTTTGCACAATTTTTGGAGGGAAGGCTAGTTCCCCTCCAGAATTGCACAATTCCCAGAGGGAGCTACTAAACTAGCAATTGACACTAAGTCCGGAAAGCAGCCTGTGAAGGAGGTGGAACAAACTTGCATGCAGAAGCTGACAAGACTCTATGAAACAACTGAAGTTGATGTGCTTGAGAGTGCAAGACATGTTGTTGAGGATGGTCGATAGGGAGGCTCCAAAACGAAGCTAAGGAAAAAGTTTGGAGGGTGGTTGTAGCCGCTACAATAGGGCTTAAGCAGACACCCAGGGCATGGTATGCCATAATAGATGGTTATTTGATGAGCTTGGGGTTTACTAAGAGTAATGCAGATCCCAACCTTTACTAAAACGTTAAAAATGGTTGCCCCTTGATATTGGTACTATATGTAGATGGCGTTTCTTACAGGGGATGAAAAGCTCATAGATGGGTATAAGAGGGAGCTCACTTTAGAGTTCGAAATAAAGGATCTGGGTTTAATGCACTATTTCTTGGGATTAGGAGTGTGGCAGAAATTTAGGATGATGGATTGCAAGTCCATGGCCACACCTATGGTTACAAATTTGAAGTTCTTGAGTGATTCTTCTTCAAATTTGGTTGATCCCACAATGTACAGATAGTTGATTGGATCCTTGATGTACCTAGTTAAAACTTAATACTAGGCTGAATATATGATTTACAGTGAACACATTGAGTTAGTACATGGTTGAGCCTAGACATGTACATTTGGTAGCAACAAATCATGTATTGAAGTACTTGCATGTGGCTATTGGATATGGACTCAGATATGTCTTGGACGGTGAAGTAAAACTGCAAGGTTATACAGACTCTGACTAGGCAAGGAGTGTCGTAGACAAGAAAAGCACATCGGGATGTTGCTTCAGTTTGGGATCAGGTATGATCTCATGGTTTAGCAAACAAAATTGTTAGTGGCACTCAGTACAGTAGAGGCAGAATATATAGAAGCCAATGATGCAAGCCATGACGTAGTGTGGCCTCGAAAATTGCTTGCAGGGTTATTTGATATAGTGTTAGAGCCATCTTTGATATATTGTGATAATCAAAATTGTGTGAAGTTTTTAGAGAATCCAGTCATTCACGAAGAGTCAAAACATATAGAGATCAAATATCATTTCATCCGAGACATGGTATAGAGAGGAGCAGTGGAACTCTGGTACATATCCACACGGTGAGTAGACAACAAACATTCTCACCAAACCTCTGTCTAAAGTGAAGTTTGAATACTTTAGAGACAAGCTTGGCGTGATGTAGAATGTCCACCATTGTTGAGAGGGAGTTGTGATGTTTCTCCTACAATGGGCATATACTCTCCCTTTGGCCAAGGGTTTCACAAATCAATCATGTGAAGTGATTGAGGGAGTAATGAGTACTTGGTACAAGTCTTTCCTATGCCATGTGAAGTGGCTAGGTGTGATTGGGACTACTTGGAGACGAGAAACATCATAGATACTTGCAGCGGAGTCATGAGACTATGGTGGTAGCCCTGCCTATACCATGTGAAGTGGTTTGGTGTGATTGAGGCTACTAGAGGAGAACATCATGGAAGAATACCTTCCTAGCTAAGAGGGAGTGTTGATGTTTTTTAGAGCAGTGAAGATATTCCCTTCCGGACAACATGTATAATATATATTATATTATGTACAATAATATATATTTATATATATATATATATAATATATAAATATAAATAATCAATAATTAAAAAAGAAGAAGAAAAAACATGTCTATTAACGAAAAGATACCCCGACTATGTATATATATTGGGGCCTCAATTGTAATCAGACATCAATAAAATATCTCATATGTCTAATATCAATTTAATAATGTTTACTAAATCATAAAAACAGAAGTAAGGTTGAGAATTTTTCAAGTGTGTAATTATTGATCATAGAGCAATAATTACCAAGATCTGAAAATAAGAAGGAATTCAACATTCAGTACTAACATTGCCAGTGATTTTGGTGTCATGTATTGTGCACACTCTTTGAGGAGTGGTTTTTATTTATCTGGGATGTTCATTATAACTGGAATTCATGAATGTATAGAGAAATGTGTGTAACAAAACTTTTACTAAAATGAAAGCTTCAGTCACAGGTAGTTCCCATTACAATTCCCATTGAAATATTCTTCCCGCTCTTATGTTAAAGCTACTCGAATGAAACAGGTTGTAAATTCAAATCAGTTACAGAGCACTTTATTATCCACCATAATGTCATCAATGCTTTATTATCCACCATAATGTCGTTCTACATTACTGCTGTGCTTCTAATTTTTCTTTTTTATTTGGTGTGTGTGTGTTGTGTGAATAATCTCACATGCATGACAATTGCCAGACGGAGGTCGCTTATAATGTACCTGCACCAAAAGCTTTTCCAACCATGGAAGCTAGCTTTAGGGTGCGAGTCCCCCAGTTCTTGAGACAGCATACTCCCTCACTCCAGTCCACAGTGGTTTTGGTGTCATGCCTTTTGGGTTCTCTTTGGGTTTGTGGTATTTATCTATGAGATGTTCTTAATAATTTCAACTTGCAAGTCTAGCTATTACAGTGGTTTATCCCATGATTGGGATTTCTTTCATGATTGGGATTTCTAATCTTTTCCTCCTCTCTTTAGCCACCAATTTTATCGTAACCTTCAAGGTGCAAATGCAAATATTGTTTTAATTTGGCAAAACTCATCTTATTTAGTTCCAGCTATAACACCCATGGACAAATATCCTTGAATTGATGTGGCAATCATTTAACTTGTATTATACTAAGAACCAAAATACTCTGCAGAGGAGCTTGAAGCATTTAACTACTGAATTATCTTTTCACGGGAATGCCAAGAGTTCATTTCAGAGAAGTGTTCCGATTAGCATTTCTTTGATCTTTTTCTGATAAACTCTCTTCTTCCATCAATCTTTCATTATTCCTTTCTGTATAAGCATTATAGAAGTACATCACTTTTGGATTGGTTGTTCACCTTGTGATGTTTTCCAGGGTTGCAGATGAGGTTCATAGCCCAACTACAAGACAGAATAAAGAATGGCAAAAGAAGCTGCCTTTGGTGGTCCTGCGTGCAGAGGAGATATTATACTCCAAAGCAAATTCAGAAGTACCCGATTTTCTATCATTTTATGGGGTTTTATAGTGAATTATAATTTTATAGTTGTGAAGGCTGTTTGTCTATGTTATACACTCAGAATCAGTTTACCTATTATTTGACTATATTATGAATTCAAACGTTTCAATTTTCATAGCAGTGAATTTTATTTTCAGTTGTATGGGTGATTGCAGGCAGAGTACATGGACTTGAAAACGTTAAGTTCCCGTGTAGAGGATGCTGTAAATACCATGATTCGAAGAGATGAAAGTGCTGAAAATGGTCAATTTTTGAAACCTTGCGTGGAAGGTATGTAATGCTCTGTGATCCACTGTCATAATTATGTTGGATTTTCTTGGTGAATTTAGCAATAGTCAATAACTTGTTGTAGGTGCCTTCCTTACACAAGTTACACTTGAAGCAATTAGCATAACTGTTGCTCCAGGCTAGGGAGAGGATCTTGCTTCCAGCTGCAGAACTTATCCAGGATTTCATTACTAGTGTACTTCAACTGATAAGTTTTCCAGGTTCTTGTTAACCTTAAAGCATGAAGTGCCTTCATAGATTCTTGCTTTGTTTCTTGCAGCGGCTCTCTATGTGGGATGCCCACCAAGGAAAACACCCAGGAGCCAGAGGCATAATTCACGATTCTGTGCAGGCAGCAGCCAACGACTAACTGCATCCTCTTCTGTCCCTCTGGTAGGCAAGTGCAATGAATATGACGGGTCTTCACTGGTTATTCAAGCAAACTCAAAGGAAAGTAGATTTAGTAATTCAGAGTATTGTGCTGGAGTTGCATCTTCTTTCCCATCAATGGACCATCAACAGTATTCTACAGTGCCATTTTGTGCTATACCTAGCTGTCTGAGTTCGGTAGTATGTACACCTAGAATTGACAGCACACCCTCCACTAGAGATGCAACCTTTTGTTTTCCTAATCCAAGTTCAGCAGGCAACATAACTCCTCTAGGTTTTAACCAAGGAATTCCTTCAGAATGTAATGGACCATCTAAACCACAGAAGTTTTTAACTGCGAGCCAAAATGGATTGATAGTGCATCAGCCCAACCCTCAAACAAGGACAGAGACAAGACTTGTTTTACCTGTGCCATGGCCAATGTCTTCAGCATCTACAGGCAATTCACTATCAACCTCCTGGGCAGTTCCAACGTCATTTCAACCAGAAGTGTCAAATGAGTCTTCTATTGGTTTCTATTATCCAGAAAGATTAAGTACTTTGGTACCCGAGGCCCCTGGAGCCCATGTAGATTCTGAAATGCGATTCGAATTGCCTTTAAAGGTGTCCAACAATAGCTACTGCTCAGGGTTCGATCATGGGAAATACATGGCAGAAATGGGCTCTTCGGGTGAATGTAATTATAACACTGATGCTTCTTGCAAAAGCTTTCAAATTAGTTCAATGAAAATAATAAGAAATTTATCTGCAGAGACGGATTACAAAACAACAGCTGAGAATGAATGTGATTTACATTTACGGTTGGGTCCATTTTCAAATCCAAGCTCTCATACGGTAACAAATGGAAGCTGTGATATTGAAGACTTGGAATCAAGTAATTCCAGAGCAAGAGCTCAAGTTGAAGATCGGGCTGTTGAAACATTAAAGGTCAATGACTCCTTTGGTTCTGGTTCTTGTGAATCAAATCATGAATTTCCTTGCTTTTCTCCATCTTTCAATTCCGGTGTTGATGTCCCAGAGGCATTTCCAAAGGAAAAGGGTCCGAATGTTGACATATATACAGTCAGGCAAACAGCAGGTGCTGAAATGCGAAGTAGAAAGCGCAGAAAATATGATGATGGATCAATATTCAGTGAATTTGATGGCATGTCAACAGATCAGCAACATGACATGTGTGATCTGCAGATGGGGTTGGGGCTTTCTTTGTCTAAAAGAAATTGTGATGTATATGGTATGATGGAATAATACCTGGTTAGAAAGTGGACTGTTGAAGGGATGAGATGTTTTTCTGTTGTTGTAAACAATGCCAACTTTTGGGCTCAATGTCCGTTGGCTTAAGAGTTCCATTTTCTATGACTGGATCTCATAGTAGAAAATGCATTTATCATGTATTCTGAAAGCTCTCCTTTTGTTGTTATAAAATACCCCCAACCCCCCCCCCACCATAAGTAATTGTATCATTACTTGTGAATAGTTAATAGGAAAGTGCCCAGAGAAAAACAAACATAATTCAAATTAATCTGTTTTATGGAGTGTAGTACTTGTAAGTCACCCTTACTTGTATCTATTTAGTTGTGAATAGTTAATAGGAAAGTGCGCAGAGCAAAACAAACATAATTCGAATTAATCTGTTTTATGGAGTGTAGTACTTGTAAGTCCCCCTTGCTTGTATCTATTTAAGTTCTTATATATGCATCAGTTTTTTACAGTTTTGAAGTCTCTTTCTCATTTAAATCCATTGGGGTCAAATTCTAGATTCTAGATTCCATCCTATCGAACAGTATTTGTACTTTGAGTTTGATTTCTTGGTTGGTATATATCAGATCATTTTTCACCAATGTAGTTCAATTTTAGTCACATCACTTATACGTTTATTATTATTATTATTATCCAATTTTAAGGTTATGGCCAAGCCAGATACCAAATTGGTGTATGAGGCTCTCTTATTATTGGAACAAGGGACCCACCTTCGCGCAGCGATTTGACTGCTATGTCTACGAAGGCATACATACTCTACCCCCCTCTGGTTTCGAATATGTGACCTTTTAGGAAGAAACACATGCTCTTAACCATTAGGCCCACTTATACGTTTATAGCTAGGCAGGTCTCAACATTATAAGTCAATGAACCCAGCAGCAGAGAACCGAGGCTTCAATTGTCTCAATAGCACAGATTTCTGCAGTTTCCTCTTTGCAAACTATACTCGAGCTTATTTGAAAATATGCCAGACTGGTTGGTATATATCGGACCATTCTTTACCAATGCAGTTTGATTTTAGTCTGTTCATTGAATTTGGCTACACAGGTCTGAACATTGTAAGCTGATAAACCCAACAGCAGAGAACTGAGGCTTTAATGGCCTCAATGGCCCAGATCTCAGCAGTTCCCTCTGTGCAAACTATACTTGAGCTTATTTGAAAATAAGTTTCAGATTGGCTTTTGTGTATGACCATCCTTTCGATATATTCTAGAGACTAGAAATGTCAATACCTATCCTACAGATTGAAATGAATATTTGCTTTCATGATATAACTTGAGCAACTGTTTAAAAGCAGCTTGTTTCAGAAGCTGCTCAGAAAAGTCGGATAGAAAAGGTAACAAGGGTAGCACAATGGACTGTATTATCCTTCAGTGAGGGAATCATAAGTAAACTCCCCCCGGCATTAAAACTGTAATTTAGTCAAACCAGAACCCAAATGTAATCTCTTATGGCTTTGGCCTGGTTTTTTTAGCTTGGCTAGCAATTGTTCAGTATATCTAGTGTAGGGGTTAAATGTTGAATAGCTTAGTGGTTCAATATGAACCCTGGATTTGTTTTTCTCTGCTGTATGTTTGGCAGTCTTTCATGTATATGATATCTACTTTAATAAAATTTATGTTTATTTACCACAAAAAGTCAAGCACAATGTTAAAATAACCATCTTTGGTATGTCTAGACCTATTGCTGAAGCTGGGTGTAGCCTGTTGTTGGCATTATGCACTCCTAAATGCTGGGAGTGGGGCAGTCAAAGTAACTTGTGCTCACATTCAAAGAGAGTGGCTAAAAAATGCTGAGGTCTCCTGGCAGTTAGGAACATGGACCTCAATCATCACCGAGGACCCTCACCAACCCATGGTTATTCCGTCCCCTTATAGTCGAAGTACGTAACTATGTCTATGCACAAGTGTATTTAAAGGCATTTCAAAGTTCTTAGGAATGCTCATGTTTCTATCCTCCATGATAGAAGGTAAAACACCTTTCCACCCAATGGACTGGATATTTGGTGTGTAACTAAATATTGGATAATGAGGTACACCGAGATGTTAGATTACACTCCATTTGTATTCTTGATTAAGTAATTTGATTAGAAAGCCGAAATGTCTTGGAATAAACTTGGCATGTATATGTGTGGGGGGATTTAATGTAATGAAGTACTTGGATGAAAAACCAGTATCTTCGACTATTAAAATCTTTCTACAAGTTGGTGGACCCAAAGATTGTTCTTGATTTCAAGAGCCAATATGTAGAACAATTTTCTTTTCACCAGTCTACATTTTTCTGGAGCTCTAGTGTACCACCTACCTTAATATTTGAGGGGTTTCTACTAATATTTTACAGATGTAAAATATGTGCAGATTTAAACTCTTATGGTAAGAACAAATTGATTTGGTGTATGTTTTGAGGTTATTAATATTGGTTGGAAAGGGATTACTCCATGGTGAATTGGTAAAGAAATTGCTATTGCTTGGGAGAGATATAAAGCTCAAATCTCTTTTGCACATTTTTTTAGGGTCAAGTTTCTATTCTTGGAATTCAAAAATTTACATTATATCAGTTGGAAGTCTGTTCTGAACTGCCATTGGGAAAACCAGACTAGAGACCGAACTTAAATTTTAGCGGTAGCCAAATGAAGAGTTTGATGATGTTTATCCAAAATACACAAAAACCAGTTTGATATGCTAAGCCATTGGGACTGGTTTTAAACTGAAAATATGAAAACATAGGAAGAGAAATCAAAAGAGGAGTGCACAAAGACACTCATTTTGATTTAATGAATTCAGAAGCCTCCATTGGAATGGGAAATCAAAAGAGGAGTGCACAAACACAATCATTTTGACTTAATGGATTCAGAAGCCTCCATTACAATGGGCTCCTTGCTGGTGCTTGGAGAGCAGCTAGGGTCAGGGGGGATGCCCAATTGAGTCTTCACTCACCCAAGCCTACAGTCCACGGAGTTTATAGTCAACTGCATCTCATCCAACATTGGTAGAATTTCCTCTTTGGCTTCATTCGGATCTAGCAGAATTTGTCCCAACAGCAATTTCAAGTGCCAAAATATGTCTACCATGTACATATATTGGCTGTAGCGGCTCTTGCTCTGATTAGTGTTGGGAACTGAGTTGGTGATGTCAGCCAACACTTTCAAGTTGGTTATACAACTCTCATCAGCCAATTCTCTCTCTGCTTGTGCTCTCTCCTCTTGGATCTGTTGAGGGGTGTGCTCCCAATATCGAGCTGTTGAGCTCTTTTCCAATTGCTCGGGGTGAGAGCCACCTTACTCTTAGTAGCAGGTCGTGCCTCTGCAGCTCTGAGCCCTTTGATGGGCATATTAAGCCAAGTGCCTTTAGAGCACACTTGACTTGAGTGATGGAGTAGTATATTATTGTAATCAACAAGAGGATGGTGACAGATAGGTTGCTCACCCAAGGGAGAAGCAAAACAGGGCAACCTTGAAGAGAGGGGACAAAACTAGGATTCTGATGAGGCCCAAGTCACTTAAGAAGCCGAAGGAGGCGTGCTTAGCAAAACTGCAACCAAGGGAAGAGAGGAGTAAGAGCAAGAGATTGAATCCAATCTGCAAAGCTTACATAGACGAGGAAAAGAAACAACAGAAGGGGTCGACTAACTTGTCGGAGAGCCATATATACTGTGGAGATAAGATAAGATAAGATAAGATAAATATAATTATATTTATGTCCAACTAATGACCACAAAGTAGGTCAAAGGGATTGTTGAGTACAATGATGTCCATACAAAGCGGGAGAACCAAATTGTCTCTTATAAAAGATATAATGCATGAAGTAAATGAACATCTGGACCTAGCAGAGAAGATCTAGGAGCTATAAGGTTCGAGGATCAGACCCATCTCTCCTAACATCCGAGGTTGAATGAAGAACACTGAAGAAACTCAACAAAGTATGTTGGCCCGATGAAGAGCCGGTGGAAAGTGCACACTGTCCACTAAATCATTGCTTGGGGTGGTTCGCACGCTATTGAGGTCTGGAGGACCTAGTTCATCTCCCAGAAATGGATTTGAAATGGATCTGAGGCTAAGATCTTGTGTGGCGGGGTGAGGACCCACGGATCCTCACTGACCTAGAGTCTAGATATGTACTAGTGTTAATCGGTCTCTTGGTGCCCCTGTTTGAAGGTAGTACCCTGAAACATGTTGTGATCCTTTGTGTGGGGTCTGGTTTGATGGGAGGCTGAAGAATATGAACTTGGAACTTGAGAGCCTCCTACATATATAGGGCCAAACATCTTCAATCGAGATACTTGAGAAAAGTTGGCGAGGGTCAGAGAATCTCTGAACAAGCAATGAAACCTTCCTCTCATCTCATAATAGATAGGGCATCCAAGAATGAAGTGCACCTCGGTCTCCACTTCTTGTAAATGACATACTTGACAGATTATGTCTGGTCTATCCACCTGGTGGTCTGTCTCTACCCGAAGTCTATGAGAACCTACTTTGAACTGGCATAGAGAAATGCGAAGAGCATGCATCTAGTGGTGAAACGTACACTGGGGTCGAACAATGAGCCTGTCTCTCAACTCCAAGATGTACTTAGCGTAGAAGGACATCTTTGGGTGCAACCCTCTCAGAGGATTGACCCAGGTGACTTGGACGAACTGCCTGTAGATGTCCTCCTCGATGATCTTGTTTAGCTCCTGTTTAGTAGGTAAAAGTTGATCATGAGCATCTAAGGAATATTAGAAAGGAGGAGATGATCCAATTGAATTCCCATTGACTCTGAGAGATCTGAAACTCCTGTAAACCAACATCCGACTTGGTCTGAGGGAGTAGAACGGGCAATAGTCTCAGAAGAGCAATATGCCAAGTAAGGATATCAGTCCCTACTCTTTATCGAGTCTGCAAAGCCCTAGACACGATGCAAAAATTAAACCAATTTGAAGACCGTCTCAAGCCTAAAGGGATGAGCTCCAAACTCTGCAAGGATGATGTGCTGCAGTACTGTGAGTTTGCATCTAATGATGTGGCAGAGAAGAAGAATTTGGACACTCTCAGCTGAAGTCCAATGTGACTCAAGTAAAGATGGTCCCCAAATCTGTGAGCAATATAGAATAGTGGGACAAATTAAGGTGTCCATGAGGCTCATCTTGGATGAGATGTCCTGCACCCCCAAGTATACATGCTGGTGATCTCAATCTCCTCCCCTCGGAATAGGAAGTGAAGGTCTGAGGTTTTCTTCATCCCATTGAAGATCATAACCTTGGTTTTACCTAGGTTGATAGTCAACTGTCGATGATCACAAAACGAAGCTAAGGCATCCAGTTGCCTTTGTAATCCTTTTGGAGACGAGGAGAGGAGGACCATGTCGTCAGCAAAGAGTAGAATAGATATCAAAACTTGGTGACGAAGGCAACCATTGGTGTCCTGGATATGCTTGTGTAGAAATCCCTCCAACTTATCAATATAGATCCCAAATAGGGTAGGGGACAATGGACAACCCTATTTAACCCCAATAGTGCTTTAGATGAAATCAAACATCCCATGAGCTGCGTGAAGACGACCAAGAATAGACTCATATAAGCGCATAATAGCGGTCAATAGGGTTGCAGAGATGTTAATATCTCTGAGTCTCTGGATTAAGGCCTCCCTCGGAACATAGTCAAACGCTTTCCGAAAATCTAGGAAACAACAATAGACTTTCGAAGAGCGGTGCCTTGCCTCCTCAATCATGACAAGAAGGGTGAAGATGTGGTCAATGGTCTGATGAGCCAGTGGAAAACTTGCCTGTCCCCTAGCTATGAGTTGTCTTTGCTCAAGGTCACTGGAGAGCATCCTATGTAGAACAATAGCATACAACTTTGAGAATGTGTGGACCACCATGATCGTTTTGTAGTTATTGGGATTTGAGCTGGAACTTGATTTGTGGATCAAATGGATGATGTGGTGTGACCATGTCAGTGCAAAACCTTCACGAACTACATGGTCAAAGAGATCAACCAAGTAGCTAACTAAAGCACGGAAACTGTGCTTAAAGAACTCTGCTTGGTAGCCTTCCTCATCGGCTGCTTTGCTGCTGTTCATCACCCAAATGGTCTCTTTAATATCTCTGTCTGAGAATAGGTAACAAGAAGAGGGTGGGGAGGTAACAGAATTTGGCCTTGCCAGGGAATATCATAAAGGTTGGAAGGGTGAGAGAACATGGATCTCTGGTCGAGGTTAGGTGCAAGAGGGGAGCGTCGGGAAGGATGGTACGCCATAATAGTCTAGGGGAGTGGGCAAGGAGAGCAGAAAGTTCTTGTCTTCTATGAGAGACAAAGAGTTGTTTCTTGTGATGAAGGAGAAGACGATAAGAAAATTTGTGGTCAGAGTAGAAGGGTCAAGAGTGGGTGAAATCATATCGAAGTTCTCATTGTAGAGTCTTGCATTCGTCATCGTACCATTTGTTCACGGGGCAAGATCTAACTTTAGGGGATATGGAAGTGGAATGAGTGGAGTAGAACGGGCAATAGTCTCAAAAGAGAAATATGCCAAGTAAGGATATCGGTCCCTACTCTTTATCGAGTCTGCAATGCCCTAGACATGATGCAAGAATGAACCAATCTAAAGACTGTCTCAAGTCGAAAGGGTTGAGCTCCAAACTTTGCAAGGATGATGTGCAGTGGTATTGTCAGTTTGCATCTAATGATGCTGCGGAGAAGCAAAATCTGGACTCTCTCAGCTGAAGCCCAACGTGACTCAAGTAAAAATGGTCCCCAAATCTGTGAGCCAGATAGAACAGTGGGACGGATCAAGGTGTCCATGAGGCTCATCTTGGATGAGATGTCCTGGAAGTGATGTCGAAAGCACTGTCTCTCGAGAAGGGCTAAGGATCCATATCCTTTGTTGATCCGACGCTGAAGCGTTGGTCGCAAATTGAAGCGAGGACCTGAGAATTGCACCCCCTAGTAAGTATACATGCTAGTGATCTCAATCTCCTCCCCTTTGAATAGGAAGTGAAGGTTTGAGGTTTTCTTCACCCCAATGAAGGTTATAACCTTGGTTTTACCTAGGTTGACAGTCAACTATCGATGATCACAAAACAGAGCTAAGGCATCCAATTGCCTCTGTAATCCTTCTAGGGATGAGGAGAGGAGGACCACGCCCTCAACAAAGTGTAAAATAGATATCAGAACCTGGTGAAGAAGGCAGCCATCGGTGTCTTGGATATGCTCGTGTAGAAATGCCTCCAACTCATCAATATAGATCCCAAATGGGGTAGGGGACAATGGACAACCCTATTTAACCCCAATAGTGCTTCGGATGAAATCAAACATCCCATGAGCCGCGTGAAGACAACCAAGAACAGACTCATATAGGCACATTATAAGGTCAATAGGGTTGCATAGATGCCAATATCTTTGAGTCTCTAGAGCAAGGCCTCCCTCGAAACATAGTCAAAAGATTTCCGAAATCTAGGAAACAAAAATAGACTTTCGAAAAGCGGTGTCGTGCCTCCCCAATCATGGCATGAAGGGTGAAGATGTGGTCAATGGTTTGATGAGCCGGTCGAAAACCTGCCTATCCCCTAGCTCTAAGTTGTCTCTGCTCAAGGTCACTGGAGATCTTCCTATGTAGAACAATAACATACAACTTCGAGAACATGTGGCCCACCATGATTGTTCTGTAGTTATTGGGATTTGAGTTGGAACCTAATTTGTGGATCAAATGGATGATGTGGTGGGACCATGTCGGTGGAAAACCTTCACGGACTACATGGTCGAAGAGATCAGCCAAGTAGCTAACCAAAGCACGGAAACCGTGCTTAAAGAACTCTACTTGGTAGCCTTCCTCATCGGCTGCTTTGCTGCTATTCATCACCCTAATGGCCTCTCTAATATCTCTATCTGAGAATAGGTAACAGTAAGAGGGTGGGGAGGTAACATTAATTTGGGCCTGCACGGGAATATCGTAAAGGTTGGAAGTGTGAGAGGACATGAATGTATGGTCGAGGTTAGGTGGAAGAAGGGAGTGCCGGGGAATGATGGTATGCCATAATATTTTAGGGTAGTGGGCAAGGAGAGCAGAAATTTCCCGTCTTCTATGAGAGACAAAGAGTCGTTTCTTGCGATGAAGGAGACAACGATAAGAAACTTTGTGGTCATAGTAGAAGGGTTGAGAGTGGGTGAAAGCATATGAAGTTCTTGATGTAGAGTCTTGCATTCGTCATCGTACCGTTTGTTCATGGGGCAAGATCCAACTTTAGGGGAGATGGATGTGGAATGAGTGGAGTAGAACGGGCAATAGTCTCATAAGAGCAATATGCCAAGAAATGATATTGGTCCCTTCTCTTTATCGATTTTGCAAAGCCCTGGACACGATGCAAGAATGAAACCAATCTGAAGACCCTCTCAAGTCGAAAGGGCTGAGCTCCAAACTTTACAAGGATGATATGCTGCTGTACTATCACTTTGCATCTAATGATGTGGTGGAGAAGAAGTATCTAGACTCTCTCAGCAGAAGCCCAATCTGTCTCAAGTAAAGATAGTCCCCAAATCTGTGAGCCATATAGAACAGTGGGATGAATCAAGGTGTCCATGAGGATCATCTTGGATGAGATGCCCTGGAAGTGATGTCGAAAGCACTGTCTCTCGAGAAGGCCTAAGGATCCATATCCTTTGTTGATCCGAGTCTGAAGCGTTGGTCGCACACTGAAGCGAGGACCTGAGAATTGCACCCCCAACTAAGTATACGCGCTGGTGATCTCAATCTCCTCCCCTCTGAATAGGAAGTGACTGAGGTTTTCTTCACCCCATTGAAGATCATAACCTTGATTTTACCAAGGTTGATAGCCAATTGTCGATGATAAAAAAATAGAGCTAAGGCATCCAATTGCCTCTGTAATCCTTCTAGGGATGAGGAGAGGATGACCACACCATCAACAAAGAGTAGAATAGATATTGGAAATGGGTGAAGAAGGCAACCATCGTTGTCTTGGATATGCTCGTGTAGAAATGCCTCCAACTCATCAATATAGATCCCAAACAGGGTAGGGGACAATGGAAAACCATGTTTAACCCCAATAGTGCTTTGGGTGAAATCAAACATTCCATGAGCCATGTGGAGACGACCAAGATCAAACTCATATAGGCGCATAATATCTCTGAGTCTTTGGAGCAAGGCCTCCCTTGGAACATAGTCAAAAGCTTTTCGAAAATCTAGGAAACAACTATAGACTTTCGAAGAGCGGTGTAGTGCGTACTCAATCACGAAGAGAAGGGTGAACATGTGGTCAATGGTCTGATGAGTCACTTGAAAACCTGCCTGTCCCCTAGCTCTGAGTTGTCTTTGCTCAAGGTCATTGGAGAGCTTCCTATGTAGAACAATAGCATACAACTTCGAGAACGTGTGGCCCACCATGATCGTTCTGTAGTTATTGGGATTTGAGTTGGAACCTGATTTGTGGGTCAAATGGATGATGTGGTGTGACCAAGTCGGTGGAAAAACTTCACAGACTACATGGTCGCAGAGATCAGCCAAGTAGCTAACCAAAGCACGGAAACCGTGCTTAAAGAACTCTGCTTGGTAGCTTTCCTAATCGGCTGCTTTGCTGCTGTTCATCACTCAAATGGCGTCTCTAATATCTCTGTCTGAGAATAGGTAACATGAAGAGGCTGGGGAGGTAACATGAATTTGGGCTTGCCCGGGAATATCATAAAGGTTGGAAGTGTGAGAGAACATGGATGTATGGTCGAGGTTAGGTGGAAGAGGGGAGTGTCGGGAAAGGATGGTACACCGTAATAGTTTAGGGGAGTGGGCAAGGAGAGTATAAAGTTCTTGTCTTCTATGAGAGACAAAGACTCGTTTCTTGCGATGAAGGAGACGGCGATAAGAAACTTTGTGGTCAGAGTAGAAGGGTTGAGAGTGGGTGAAAGCATATCAAAGTTCTCCATGTAGAGTCTTGCATTCGCCATCATGAAATTTGTTCATGGGGCAAGATCCAACTTTAGGGGAGATGTAAGTGCAATGAGTGGAGTGGGGGAAGGATTTGAGTGCTGCTTCCCAAATGGCAGATGAAAGACAAGTGTATTTAGTGGAAGTAGAATCAAGCAACAAGAAATGGGTCTCTGATGGGAGCATCTTGCGTAGGGTAGAGGAAAATATGTCAGGGTCTCCTTTGTTAAATCAGAGGGTAGTTTGGGGTGGGCCCCAAGAGGAGGGATGGGTGGAAGGGGAGGGTCAAACCGGAGAGAAAATGAAAGAAGTGCATGATTGGTAAGGGGGATGGGGGAGACCGAGAAATGGCGAATAAAAGGGAGCAAGTTATGGCTAGCGAGGACATAATCAACTACACTCGTACCTCCACCATATGGCCGACATGTGAAAAAGTGAGAGCTTGGGAAACATGGGAGACCATTTAGAATCAACAAATCTCAGGATTCCCCTCATTGCAATAGATGCTTACCATAAATTGTAGCGGGCTCCAAAGCATCATCTGACATCCGGTGAAGCCCTACTGAATTTGGATCTATCCCTTGGATACAAAACACATCCTCTGATCGGTCGTGGAGAGGGGTTTGGAGATCTCTAGTACAAGCATTGAAGCCACTTGGAAGGATGACTTCGCCACCAATAGAGTACTAGGTGATGTCAGTGTACAAGTCTATAAAGGGGTCGCCATTTGAGCCATTATGGATGGAAAATGGTGAAGAGGTTGGGGTAAAGTAACAAACTACAATGTAGATGTCCCTCGGAAGAGAGACTCCGACGCTAATCCAGATCCACATAAACCTGGAAAACTCATCTTTGGCTACCAAATATACCCTGTTCCGGAGTGAGTCACTAGCCAAACAAGCAAATCCCCCTGATCCTCTAACCCCTCTCGAGCTCCTCGTCTCCTGCCTACAAATTGAGATCCAATGGTACCCTGCAATATCTGGGAGGGGTCGAATAGGGCTCGCATGAGTCTCTGTCATGAAGAGGATGTCTGTTGATTTGAGAGCGTCATATAAGAGTCTTGACGATGACCATAAAAATCCATTGTTGTTCCAACAACAGATAGAAATCCCTGTATCCTGTCACCTCTCCAAGCGGGCCCGCCATTTGGAACCTCCAGTGCGAGGTTCCCACCCAGGTGGGAAGGAGTCACGAATGACTGCCAGAAGATCCCTGATAACTGCGATTTCCCTCCTTGTCATACTACCATAACTTGTTCTCTGGATTGTTTAAGTTCCACAACCTGTGCTCGAGTGAGGTCCTCATCCATGAAAATCCTGCTGGGAAGACAAAACAACTTCTGCTTAGCCCTGAGGGTGCGGAGTCGATCAGAGGAGCCCAACCAGGCTCTGTCCAAAGCTATATCGGGGAGGCTAAGGGTGTTCAAAGGAACCTAGCCCCCACTTCCATAGGATCTGGAGAGGGGTGGGGTAAAGGGAGATGTCTCACCTTGAGATTCAATTCTCTTGCCCGTTTGTTGCGTTCTTCCATAAGTTTTGCTTGCATCACCTCCTCAACTGCTCCAAGAGGGGTAGGGGTTTTATCCTTCCCTTGAACCACCTGTACCCAAAATTTGATGTGTGCCTTAGTTTCTTGTTTGAAGGTGGCTTGTTGGGATCAAATTTCTTCCTGCTTGCTTTTAAGGTCAAGAATTTCTGCATGCAGTGCACCATTTAGAGGATGGAGAATTTCCTGCACTTTGGTTTCATGTAACATCTTCTTAAGGGATAAATTACCCCCCTCCACCTCTGAAACTCTGGGAGAGGGGGTGTGTATTTCTGAATGAAGCTACTTGTTTTCAGTTTCAAGATATTCCATTTTCCGCATCATTTGTTTTACCTGCACTGTCGAGAATGACAAATCTGACTCCATGGCTATATCGATTGGGCTGACTAGCACTTGCTTTCGCTAGTCTTCAACAACTGATAATTCAACAAGGCTAAACTGTCATCTTGGTACAACTTGACTTGTTGCACGAATCCAATCCCTGGATTTGAAACCCATTCTTTTGTTTCTTTCTTTTCCTCAGTGGTAAAATTCATCAAATTATTTAGGGCAGACTTGTCTACCACCATCTTGGTATCAAACTGATTGTCAAATTTGGTGGGCAGATTCCATCAAACACTTGACGTACATCCTCCACATACCACAAACACACAATTGATTTTGTATTATGTATCACAGAGTTCAGGTATAGTAAGTATAGAGGGAGCCTTTATGGCCTTTGGTGTCCTATCTGCTCTGCTCAACCCTGTATCCACACTGTCCCATTCCTTTGTTTTGCTCCCTCAAAGCGACCACCTGTTCTCCTTAAAGTGCCTTCATTCTCTGTGTTTCTTGACGTGATGATGAATCTTACATGCCAAAATATGGTAAAATAGAGGTCCAAATGTAATTTTTAATCAAATGAGAAACACTAAAGGGAAAACACACACAGGATAGTGGTTTTGTTGGGAATGTTTCTATTATGGTTCAATGCTTGCAACAACTACCATCCCTGTTCCATTTCACAATCATGAAAACTAAGGAATCTGCTTTTCCCATAGTAGTTCTGAACATAAAATATGGTTGCAGAATTTTGTATTCAGATGATAGATTCGTTGGTCGTGTATGCAAGGGTATTGAGAGTCGAGACGACCTCCTCCAAGTAACGAAGATAGCAACGATGCAAAAAAATAAAAAATAAAAAAAAATTTAGAATTGAAAGATGCATAAAAGAAACCCAAGTCACCACTTAAGCTGTACCAACTGGATTGAACTAAACCTTGCGATTTTTAACTAGAAATCTTGCGCATAGTCTAAACAGGGTACAATTTCGCTTGAAAAACAATAGAAATTTTGGCATGATTTTGAGATAATGGGGCGGAAATTTTTGAAAATCTGGGTTATCGCTGTTAAGCTTCATGATTTTGGGTGCCCCAGAGGTTCTTGATGCTGCCAAATCCATTTCTACCATCAAAAAAACAATTTAAACACTCTCACAATAAGATTCCTTGAAGATTTTTTCTCCATATTCATGGGAGAAATATGTCATTCGGGAGAAATTGTGGCCTCATTAGGAAACACTTGAATCTTTTAATGTTTTTTTCAAGTGCCAATCAATTATCCTCTCATGCAGGTTTGTAGCACTACACAGGATGGGTGCGTTTCACCTCTAGAAATGAACAATGTGCAAGCGAAATCTAACTAGATTGGAGCATCTGGTGGCTGAGGACGATTTAACATTTCCAACTTGGATCCGATGAATCTCCACATGATGCCAAGCATTAAACTAGCGCTAGAATGGGGGGCCTTTGACATCAAAGAATCATTATGAGATCACATGCTTTGTACAAGGGCAATAATGTTTTCATGATTGTCTAGGGGGACACAAATTGCCATCTCCACCCTCTTGAGTGCTTCATGCTCCAAACACCCCATTTGGGGGCTCTCTTGCACATGTTAATGTGGCTATGGGGTTCATAGTTCCTTCACAAATCAATCACAATAAAAATAACTAACAAT
This sequence comes from Pinus taeda, assembly GCA_000404065.3. Classification (NCBI taxonomy): domain Eukaryota; kingdom Viridiplantae; phylum Streptophyta; class Pinopsida; order Pinales; family Pinaceae; genus Pinus; species Pinus taeda. The sequence goes on along the minus strand of APFE031588915.1, from coordinate 195,538 downwards.
GGTTTTGGCTAGTTAAAGATATGTACTTTTAATATTTTTTTTTAAATAATTTAATTAAAATATTCATATATATATATTTCTAAAACATCTTTCTTTTTCTTAGTTCTATAATTTTAAGCCCATAACAAAAGAATGATGTTATAGATGACACAATGTTTGATTTGAGGGTTTATTTTGAGGTTTTAATATTGTAATGATATCATTTATCAAGGCAATGGTATCAAATGAGTTGCAATGTTAACCTTGAAATAAAAAATTTCTTTTGATTTGATAATTGATTTTAAGGTTTTAGTTTAGAATGCTACCTATGATCAACGCTATAGTTCGAGCGAGTTGTAATTCTACCCCCATACCCCCATCCACAAAAAAGGGGATACTATTAGTAGCATCACTATTAAATTTGGATGTCAAATTTAGGGTTTTTATTTGCAAATGTACTAGTTATCAAGGTTAGGATTTTAAACAAACTATAATTTTAAATCCAAACTAAAAAAGGGGGTGATTATGGGAGCACTACTTTTTGATTTGAGAGTTTATTTTAAAGTTTTTTTAGCAACATTACAATCAATTTTAATACTATAGTGGAAAAGGTTCCAATTTTAACCTAAAAATTGGTGATTCTGGTAGCACATTTTTTTTGATTTAGCGGTTGTTTTTGATCCAAAAATATGGTTTTAGGGCGAGGGTTCTCATTTTGAGGTTATAATTATCATTAAGTTAGTAATTATGTTTTAACTAGTATATTATTAATGCATTAAACTGATACTTAATAACAATTTAATCCATTAACCTTGAAGTTCTACATCACACTTACCATAATGAAACTAACATAAAATTACCATTAATAGATTGCATAAACTTAAAAACTATTATCTTAATCATATTAGGATCCCTGGCAATATACCTCTTAGCATAATAACTTGTATTTTTCAAAATCTAACTTATATTGTGAAATACATCTTTCAACAATCTAACTTACACTGTGAAATACATTAAGTGCATGGATATCTTGATACATTAATAGACACTAACTAGTACCTATTAATACACTATGCCTTTGACACACTAAAATTGTAGTTGGGGCTAACATGCTACAACCACAAACATACTAACAAACACATTCTAATACATTAAACCGTTAAAACACTAATTCATATACCCTTAACATACTAATTTACACCCTTGGGAAAATTAACCAATATGGCCCAAACAAACATAGCCATTAGCACATATATCCTAACATGTTGTCCTTCTAATATGCTAATACATATATCTTCATACTCTTAACTCATACCCACCAACATACTAGCACATATCCATTAACACATAAATTCATACCTCCTAACACACTATATTAAACCCCCTAACCCATAACAACTAATTCCCTTATATATTTTAGTTAAGTGCACGAGGTATTTATGTGGGTTACATGTTAGGGTTAGTTGTATGGGTTATATATTATTAGTTACAGTTTATGTTAGTTTCATCTCTCATGTGATAATTAGGTGTGTTTCTTATATGCCTCTGCGTTAGGTGTGTTTCTTATATGCCTCTGCGTGTGGAACATTTGGTGCATGGGTAAGCCTCGACGTTTGGTGTGCTATTATGTTATTTGTGTGATTTATGTGTGTCTTTTATGAATGGTTTAAAATGGTTGTTATTGATGTCAAAGGCTGTCCAAATAAAAGAGTAAGCTACATAGTCAAATAACATGTTTCGAGACCTTTCCAATAATAGGTGGCATGCCTCCTAACTCCCCATGGTTGAGGATAAATGGATTTTTGAATGTGTTCATTCATATATATATATATATGAATACCCAGTTAGAAGTCAAGTTAGACCTGCTAGAAGACAGGTCATCCTCCAACAAAAATCAGTCATTTAAACTCATATAAATATGTCACTTGTGTGGCTCATTTGAATCAAACAATTCAGATCTATTCTAAGCAAAGGAAGAAGGCGATAGTACAAGGGTTCACACCTTGTGAACCAATAAGAGAAGCATAATCGAGTTATGTTGGAGGGAAACTTCTGTTGGAGGTAGAATTTTGTTGAGGAGGCCGAGTTATGTTTGAGGAGACCAAGTTTCGTTGGAAGTCGAGGTTGAGTTCTATTAGATGCCGAGTTGCTAAGGAAGGTCTACAAGAGGTGATTTTTGTATATTTTGTTGTATTTTATGTGTTTTTACCTTGTTTATTTATGGAGAAGGCCAAACCTTGGTCCATCTAGGACGTAATCCTATAAGACAACTTAAAGAGAAGTGACAACATAATTATGAGAGTTGTAAAGACTAAGTGCCGAAGCAAGTGCAGTGTTTGGTACAAATTGTTAAGTGGGAAAATCTATTTTTGAATAGACTAGAAGCCTAAATATTGACTCTTGAACAATGGATAACTGTAAGTTGGTACTTACAAAGGATTGGTGTTCTCACAAGTGGTTGTATTAAATTGAAGACTATTTGAAAAGCATTCAAGTGTTTCTTCTTCATGTTTGAAATTTCACTTTGGTCTCCATGTTTATGCATTGTGTTGATAATTGATTATGTGATGATATTTTAATTTTAATATTAATAAAGAGAAAATAATTTAAAACTAAGTGACAATGGTTTATCCCCCCTCTCAATATCACTATGTATTTTCAACAATTGGTACCAGAGCATGCTTCTTCAAGAACAATCAAATAGCTAGATGAAGATATTATAGGGGCCATCATGCCAGTGGAGAAGGCTCAATCAAAATTCCTTTGTTTGATGGAACCATTTTCTCCCTTTGGAAGAGAAAAATGAAAACCCACTTGATGTCTTAGAGTTGATTTTTGGTAGTTTGTTACAGTTGGCTTTAAGGGTCCATATTCTCCTCTGACTAATTAAGATGGGAAAAAGACTTATGTCTCCAATGCAAAAGCTATGAATTCCATTTTAAATGGTTTTTCAGATTTAGAATTTGTCAAAGTTATGCAAAGTGAAGAAGCTAAAGAGATGTGGGACAAGCTTCTAAGTAACTATGAAGGAGATAACAAAGTAAAGAAGGCAAAGCTTTAGACCTTTTGGAGACAATTTGAAAGCTTGGAAATGAATGATGAAGAAAATGTTTCTTCTTATTTTCTTTGAGTAGATGAAGTGGTCAATTATCTCAAAGGACTTTGTGGAACAATTGAAGAAACGATAATTATTCAAAAAATTTTGAGGTCTCTTCCTTTGAATTTTGATGCCAAAGTCTTTGCCATAGAAGAATTAAAGGATTTGGAGAATCTAGAAATAGACTTGCTTCATATAATTCTCAAATCATGAAAGGAAACTCATTGCATAAGCAAGTAGCATTTAAAGCATCTAAAAAGTCAAGAAAATGCAAGTTTATTGATTGTTCCAGTGGTGAATTTGATACAAGGATGTCTCTAGTGAGAAAACTAAAGAAAATATCCAAATTCAAAGGTAAGTTACCTCTCATATGTTTTAATTGTGGTAAGATAGGGCATTTTGCTACTAAGTTTATTTTCAGGGAAGATAGTGATGATGAGGAAGAACCCAAAAAAAGGGTTTTCAAAGGAAAATCTTCGAAAAGGAAAAATCTCTACTCCAAAGAGGATAATGTTTTTGCTAAAAAATAATATGATTCTGATGATGATAGAAGAGAGATCCGATTTTAACTAGAAATGAAGAATCCAACATAGACAAATTAGAGGAGAAAAAAGAAAAAGCAGAAGAAGAAGGCGTTGAAGGCATAGTGTATCTTGAAGCATAACTGATCAATGCATTAGAAGCAAATGATAATCCCAGGAAGAAGAACAAAAGGCTATTCAAGGAAATCATCTTATTCAAGACTGAAAAAGAGGAAGTAAAAAGAGTGGAAGAAGTGTTGAACAATCAACTAAAATAAAAGGAATAAAACTGTGAAACACTTGAAGAAGATTTTTTCTCATTAAGGAAAGACCTAGATAAGCTCAACAAAAACATAGATAACTCTCAAACCTTGGTTTCTATTCTTAGTAGTCAAAAATCACCGCATGGAAAAATTGGTCTTGGTTATATGGCTAAGAATTCATAAAAATAAGATGTAAACCCCAAGTCACCAGGAAAGAAAGTTGAAGAAAAGCCTAAAATCTCCAATCTTAGTAAGAGTAAGGACAAAAGTTGGGAGGAGTTTGAAACACCACTACACCAAAAAGCTATGTTGATTCTCTCAATAAGTTCATTCACAATGTGATAAGGGACAACAACAAACAATCTTCTCCAAAACATATCAAATCTAGAATAATTGTTCCATTAGGGAAATCATACACAACCAAGTATCAAACTATTTTTTTTGGTCACTGCTTTTAATGCAAAAATGTTTGGACATCAAGCAAAAGAGTGTAAAGCTTATAATTATTAAGGAATAGTTGCTCATCAAACCCCTACGAATAAGCTTGTAGACAACATAATCAAAGATACTCATGGCTTCAATAACAAAAATCATAATTCATTTGCTCCATTATCCAAGTTGAATATAGAGTGTCTCAGATGGAACAACTTTGTACATATGGCAAAACATTGTCCTACAAAATCAAGAGAAAGTTTTTGGAAGAAAAGACAAGAAGAACACCAATAGAAAAGTGTAGACTAGTTATGTATGCTCGAAACAATCAAAGTCAGTGGTATGTTGATAACGAGTGCTATAGACATATGAGCGGAGATCAAAAGGAGATTTTGCTCTAAAAGAAGAGAAAGGACGAAATGTGACTTTTGGGGACAATCTCTAGAAGATGTACCATAAGCCTTGGCAATGATAGGGCTAAATAAAAAAATGTTTTGTATGTTGAAGGACTCAGAAATAAAATTTTAAGTGTCAAATAGATGTGCGATCAAGGTTATGATCTCACTTTTCGTACTAAAGAATGTGAAATAAGCAAGACTGATTGAGGAATATTAGTGGAAAAATCAATGGGGACTCCAAGCAATATATATATTCTTGATGAAACTAAAGGAGAAAAACGCTGCATTGGACAAACAATTGAGAGTTGGTTTTGGCATAAAATATTAGGACACTTATTCTTTGATAGTTTGGTAAAAGTCAGTAGAACACAAGTAGTGAGAGATATGTCCAAATTTCAAAACCAACAAGAATCATCTATGAATCTTTCCAATATGTGAAACAAACAAGAGTGGGATTCAAGTAAAAGGAGTGCTCGACATCAAGATCACTAGAGCTTATTCACACATATTTATGTATACCAACAAGAACACCAACCTTGTAAGGAAAAAGGTACTTTATGTTATTTATTGATGATTATACCATAATGATACGGGTTGCCTTTCTTAAAGAAAAATAAGAAACACTTGATACTTTCAAATCATTCAAGGCCTTGGTTGAAAATGGAAGCGATCTAAGAATCACATGTTTAAGACTAGATAGAGGAGGCGAATTTACCTCTAATGAATTTAATAAGTTCTATGAAAAATATGGAATCAAGAGACAAATTTCAGTTGTAATAACTCCGCAACATAATGGAGTCGTATAAAGAAAGAATAGATCAACACAAGAAACAATAGAAACAATGTTGCTAGAGGCCAAATTACCAGTTAAGTTTTGGAGAGAAGCAATTGGTGCAACAATTTACATCATGAACATAACACAATTCCGAGTTAACAATGACAAGACACCATATGAGCTATGGAAAGACATACCAACTTGATTTAAGTATTTCAAAATTTTTAGAAGCGTGTTACATGAAGATAAATGATAGTAATTTGGGAAAATTTTATTCTAGAGTAGATGAGGGAATTTTCCTTGGATACTCAACAAGAAGCAAAGATTACACATGTTATAATAGAAGACCACACAAACTTGTGGAATGTATTGATGTAAGAATAAACGAAGTCTTTACAAAGAAAGAAGCAGAAAAAACAAATGTTAGAATTCAAAAGATACCATGTACATGGACCAAGAAGATAATACTACAAAGGAAGAACAAGAAAAATAAAAACAGTGTCCATCCAAGACAACTTTTAAATTTGCGCAAAAAAATCACCCATAGAATCAAATTATTGGAGATGTTGATGCAGGTATACAAACCAGGAGAAGAATGACCAATTCACAAGGAAAAGTCAATTTTGCCTTGCTATATAAAATATAGTTAAAGGACTTTTCGCAAGCTAATAAGGACCAACATTGGGTGAATGCTTTGGAAGAAGAATTGAATCAAATTGAGAAAAATGGAACTTGGGAACTTGTGCCATGACCGAAAGACAAAAACATGATTGGGACTAAGTGGGTATTCAAAAAATAAATAAATGAAGTTTGACAAATGATCAGAAATAAGGAAAGATTTGTATGTAAGGAATATGCAAAGATTGAAGGAATTTATTTTGAAGAAACTATTGCTCCAGTTACTAGATTAGAAGCCATAAAAATGTTTTTGGCATTTTATTATTCTAAAGGCTTCAAATATTATCATATGGATATTAAATTAACCTTTCTAAATGGAGATTTAAAGCAAGAAGTATACATTGAACAACCAAAAGGTTTTGACTTGTCAAAGAATAAAGATTATGTCTGCAAATTGAAGAAATCTCTTTATGGGTTAAAACAAGCTCCAAGATAATGGTATGCTACATTGGACCACTATCAAGAAGGTTTCAAAAGAGGGTTGCTGACAACAATCTCTACATCAAGATGTAAATGAACACTTATTTATTACACTTGTATGCGAGGATGATCTAATTCTTAGAAGCAATAACGATGATATGATTCATGGATTTCTTCAAGAAATGTCAAAGGAATTTGAAATGTCAATGTTTAGAGAATTATCCTTCTTCCTTGGACTATATGTTTTTCCAATTAATGAAGGAATATTCATTACCAAAACCAAATACCTCAAGGATATGCTCAAGTGGTTTAGAATGGAAAAATGTGCACCAATTAGTACCCCTATGATTACCATATGCAAGTTAAATAAGGATGATGAATCTCCTAAAGTCTATGATTGGGAGTCTACTATACTTGACAACTTCAATACCAGATATTATGAATACAGCAGGAATGGTTGTAAGATTTTATTCAACACCAAAGGAATCACATGTGCAAGCAGTAAAAATGATATTTCAATACTTAAAAGGCACACTCAATTTTGGTATTTGGTATCCTAAGAGTATAGATTTCACATTGACAACACACATAGATTTTGTTTGGGAAGGTAGCACTAATGATGGAAAAAACACTAGTGGAAGTGCATTTTTCTTAGGAGATTGTCTTGTGTCATGGTCAAGCATAAGACAACCATCAATTTCTCTTTCTATGGTGCTGAAGTTGAATACATAGTGGAAACAAATTGTTGTAGTCAAGCTCTCTGGATGAAACAAACTTTGCAAGAGATAATAGTGGAATATGATCAACCAATTGTGATTTCTTGTGACAACACTAATGTAGTCAATATATCAAGAAATCTTGTCATGCACTCAAAAACAAAACACATTCCAATCAAGTATCATTTTTTCAGAGAACAAGTCACCAAAAAAATCTCAAGATGGATATTACCAAAGAAATAGTTATTGACATATTTACCAAACCTTTTCCTAGAAAAACCTTTGAATATCTCTAGAAGAAATTGGGAGTGATATCTCCTTTATCTTAGTAAAGAAAGCACAAATTCAGGGGGAGCACCTTTTTCTATTGATGTCAAAGGGGTAGAGAATGATGATAGGAGGAGCATGTGAAAAGAAGTATTGAGAGAATGTAGATAGGGGGAGAAAATGAAACAAAGTATGGAGAGAATGCAGATAAGGGAAGTAGCGGTAAGAAGAAGTATATATCAAAGTATTTCCATCAATAAAAAAGGGGGAGACTATTGAAAATGGTTGTTATTGATGTCAAATATTTTCTAAATGAGAGATAAAGTTACATAGTCAAATAACATATTTTGAGACATTTGCAATGATAGGTGACATGCCTCCTAACTCCTCATTGTTGAGGAGAAATGGATTTTTGAATGTGTTCACACACACACACAGAGTTAGAAGTCAAGTTATCCCTGCTAGAAGAAATACAAGTTTCCAACAAAAATACATCACTTAAACTCATATAAATATGCCACCCGTAATTCAAATATGTTCTAAGAAAAGGAGGAAGACATTAGTACAAGGCTTCACACCTTATGAACCAATAAGAGAATAGGCATAGCCGAGTTATGTTGGAGGGAAAATTCTGTTGGAGGCATAATTCTACTAAGGAGGATGAGTTTTGTTTGAGGAGATTGAGTTCTATTGGAAGCCGAGGATGAGTTCTAATGGATGCTGAGTTGGTAAGGAAGGCCAGTAAGAGGTGATTTTTGTATATTCTCTTGTAATTTTCTATGTTTTTATCCCTGTTTATTTATGGAGAAGGGCAAGCCATGCTCCATCTAGGACGTAGGCCTATAGGAAAAAGTAAAGAGAAATGACATCAGAATTATGAGGGTTGTAAAGGGTACCTAAGTGTTGGAACAACAAGTGTAGTGTTTGTTACAAATTGTTAGGTTGGTAGATCTATTTTTGAACATACTAGAAGCCTAAATATTTACTCTTGAAATATGAAGAATTGTGTGTTGTTGCTTATTGAGATTGGTGTCCTCATCATCTTGATAGGTTGGATCCTACAATTTTTGTAAATTGGTGCTTACAACGGATTAGTGTCCTCACAAGTGGTTGTAATAAATTGAGGACTCTTTGAAAAGCATTCAAGTGTTTCTTATTCAAGTTTGGAATTTCACTTTAATCTCTGTGTTTATGCATTGTGTTGATAATTGTTTATGTGATGAGATTTTATTTTTAATATTCATAAAGTGAAAAGAATTTAAAACTAAGTGATACTCATTCAATGGCCATCTCAGTATCACTATGTATTTCCAACATGAACATAGGATAATAATGCATATATTGACTATCTAGGTTATGAGCATGGGTTAGATGTTTGAATAGCTATGTAGGTTGAGTGCAATTCTTAGGTTGGGTGTGTTTTCCTAAGTGCATGGGTGTATGGGTAGGTGTGTGAATGTGCCATATAAGTGTCTCTTCAGTACAAGAGTTATCTATAAGGGTTACATGTGTGAATTGTTAAGTGCACAAGCTATATTTGTGTGTAGGTGCATATGCTACATCCATTGCTTATGTTAGTTGTGTCTCTTATGTGCGTGGGTGTGTAGGTTAAACTTGTCTATTAGGATAAGTATATTCTCTTACTTCCATGTTCACATCCATGTACTAACATAATAAACCCTTCATTAGATAAATTTTGAGGTCTAAAATGGGCCTCCTAAAGAATATTACAAAATAATAGTGGAAATAATAAAATAATATTAGATTATCTCATCAAGTTTTGAAGGGAAAAAAGAAAAAACTACTTTTTCAACTCGTATTTTCAACTTATCTCCCTATGATTTTACTCAAATTTTGAGCGAGAGCACTCATTGGATGCAAAATTTATTTTTCATACAAGGAGTACCCATGTTGCATACTTTCGATGGACCCTACTACACAAAAAATGTGAAATGCATGAAAAGCATGGCTGCAACCACATTTTTTCATGCATTTCACATTTTTCGTGTAGTAGGGTCCATCAAAAGTATGCAACATGGGTACTCCTTGGATTAAAAATTAAATTTCACATCCAATGAGTGCTCCCGCTCAAAATTTGAGTAAGATTGTAGGGAAATAAGTTGAAAATACAAGTTGACATCATCATATTGAATTATATTGGTTCTTACAATTTGATTTTTGCTGTACATTTTTTTTTTGAGGCCCGTTTTTGATCTCAAAATTTCTCTAATGAACCATTCATCAAGAATGCTCGAATTTCTAACCATAAAACCTTACCACTATCTTATTAATCCACAAAACGAATAACTAATAATTATTTAGACCAATCACCCTTATGTTATAAATCTCACTTATCATAATAAATTAACACATAAGAAATACTAATAAATTCTTTGAACTAAAAAACCATTGCCCTAATAACATTATGGCCCCTAACAAAACACCTCTATAAAGCACAATAGCTTATACCCTTTATGTTGGACCTCTCCTTGGGATGATATGCAATATTATCCACTCATTTTATTTATTTATTTTTTAACAATGAATAATGAATTATATTAGTAAAAAATATTCAAATACACAAAAAGAGTACAAAATAGTGCCAACATGGACAAACTTTTCATATGTTTCCCTACAAGAGGCCTACTATTGTCATTTTTCCTTAACCAATTCAAGAAACCAAAAATCCATGGAGGTATGTATGTAATATGTATATATCTTATAAAATAATTCTCCATATTTATAATATTTCATATTAGTATAAAATATGACCTACATCACTACCATACATCACTTGCTCTATATCCAAAATTACCATGGGGTTGGAGTGTTCAATTTGAGTTGAGCTATAGGTGGTGGGCAAGTCAACTTGGAGGAAGACATCGAAGGGATTGTAGACATGGATGGACATGCTTGTTTCACTTGCATTTCTTCAAGATGCCTTGTTAAGGTGTTTATTTTATCATTTTGTCTTTGAATCAACATCCTGTGTTCTACCATGATCCCCATGGTGGTAGAAGGTGCTGTTGCTAGTTGGTATTATGCAGAATAAGTGCCATACGCAACTCCTAAAACTCATAGAACTCTGCATCCTGTGCCCCTACTTGTCATTTCATGTTTCCCTCATGAGCTTCGATCTTTTCCACAGTGTGCAAGAGTTCTCCCTCATTCTCTATCTTCTGCCATCTTTATCTAGAGAATTGGATTCAAAATAATTGGTTTTTGTTGAGAGACCAAATAAATTCACAAGATGTCAACATCCAAATATAAATTGAGGGAGGATTTGGGCAAGTATCAACTATTGAACCATGTGAAACAAAGAATGGAGGCTCTAAGTGTACATGAATGAACCAAGTTTTCCCAACAATTTCATGATTGTAAACCAAAAAATCATTATCTCGTAAAGCTTACAACTTCATAATTCCAACAAGCACATTAATTCCCCTACTGTGTTAATGTTCCAAGTGTACTAACCACATAGTGCTCGCACATGAAAAGGGACGTGACTTAACTATATATTTCCTACATTTAGGAGGGCATGCAGTCACTCCAAGCACTAGGGATCTCGTACCACTTGCCACTGATTCTGACATGCTACATCACTGTATATCACCACACTTCCTCCAATATACTTTCATGGAATGAGATAGGGGAGAGTGGTTCCTCTCACCCACAAGTTTCGAGTGGGTCTCCTTGTTTCTTGGTCAGAAAGTGCATCTTCCATGGTGTTTAGCTCCCGTATGCATGGAAAGATTTGAAACTTGAGATATAATTTAGATTCAGACTTATCCTTTTGTGAATGAGGCGTGGGTATCCTTGTTGCTTGGTAAGAAAGTGCATCTTCCATGGTGTTTAGCTACCATATATATGGAAAGCTTTGAAATTTGAGATATAATTTAGAACTAGACTTATCCTTTTGTGAATGAGGTGTAGCCTTAAATTTGATGGGTTGGAACTTAGATTTAGATGCCGAATAACATTATTTGAATCCTAGATTCTAATTAGCTTGTGAATTGAAATACTTTTGGCTAGTTTTATTCCTTGCCACAAAGGCTACCATTCTGCTTGATTATTTGAGGTGATGCCCAAGCTCAAGGAATACAATTTTTCAACTTGTCTTCCAGGACCTATCACCCCACAATATTATTCAGTCATAAAATACATATGCTTTCATAGACTTGTTTAACATACTTTTGTTATTATTTAAATGGAATAACATATAACATAGTCATAATTATTTTGCATTTGCTAAATGGCAATTCTTCTAAATTTGAACAACCATTTTTAGGATGAATTTAAGAAAGTTGGTAGTATCATACCTTCACCTTAAGTTTAGTCATTTAAATTGAAACCTAACAAATACCAAAAAAATTCCTCTTCCTTGACTTGAATTTGATCAATAGTAGTATAATCTAGCTAGCACTAGTGGAAGATGCCTCCAAACTAGGGAAAAAACCCTCCAAGGGGAAAACCTAGATATAATCTCCTATCTTCTTATATAATATTCTTCGAATGAGAAAACCAAGACCCAAAGTTCAAGACCAAGACCTCCTTCTAGCACCAAGTAAACCCTCCAATAAATCTCTTCCAATTGGTCAAAGTCAAGCCAAGTGAACAAGGGTCAAACCCTTCCAGCACTGTAGCAAACTCAGAATTTCGGCCCCAAACAACTATATTTAAGACCTACAGTAGGTTTGCAACTTCAGCCCCTAGAGCATCTCAGTATCTTCTCACATGTGATAGAAAATTAGGGAAAAACTTGATAAAAATCTCGGTCTTCCTTCTTGATTCAACTTCTTTACTCGCCTTTCTCAACTTCTTTCTTGAATTTCACACTTCAGATCAAACTTCTTGATTGTAGATCTAATTGGTTGCAAAATGAGGTTGATTAGCTTCTATTACACTTATTCATGGAGGTTTAGTAACCCTCTCTGGGCCAACTTATTCTAGGAGGCTTATTTGACTTTCTTGACTCAAAATAAATTATTTTACATGGTACATTTTGCCCAGATGGGTCTTATATACATGAAATTGATTCTCTTGATTCATGACAATAAATTTTATGACACGATAAACCCTAGAAACATGAAGAACGTGCTTTACCTAGAATACCAATCAAAAGAAGCATGAAGCCCATGCTTTAAAATAATAAGTTTTCTTTCTTCTTTTACTTGTTACATAAGATATACAAATTGACACGAGTACAATGAAAATTATGAAGATCGAAACTAGTTATAATTTCCAACACTTCCTCTTAACTAGGGAGGTATTCATAATTGTACTCCTAGTACAAGGTTATTCTCAAACTGAATATTTCTCATAAGAAGAGTCAGATTGGTAAGCCATCGTTGAGCATAAATATCATGACCAACATTATCAAAATAGTAAGGCCTTAACTTGACAAGCTCTTTCTTATAAAAGAGAATAATGTTGGGAGGATTTACATGATATACCACACTACCTCTACAAGGTACATACCTTATTTGGACATTAACTAGGTATGTCCTTTTACGAATATTCTTGTCTTGGATTCCCAATCCTCAATGAATATCAGTCCTATTCAACCACACTTGTCTTGGATACCTGTCCAATCCTCAAAGAGTGTCAAACCACTTCCTATATTGGATTTTCTATCCTCAAGGAAATAACATATGCTTATCCAATCATCCATTCACCATTCTCTCTCCATGGCCTTCACTTAGACGTATGACTGTTAGTCCTGGCCTAGTGCATGATGCATGGAGAAGATAATACACATGTGATGTTTATCATCACTCCCTCTCAACCAGAGAGGAGATTCCTATTCCCACTTGTCTTACGGAATAGATCCTTGCTCCTTCACAAATATTAAGGAGACTTCATACTCCCTCTAGAACATAGAGGAAATTCTTTCACTTCATTTCAATTGGGAAGTCAAAAGCTCTCTAGCTTGTCTTTGTAAGTGTATCAAATACTAGTTCTTCATGAAGATAATTGCATGGATCCTTCTTTCCTTCGTATCTCATCATATTGAGCTTCTTTCTTCTTGAATGTTACGAAGCCATCTTCTTCCTTCAATCTTGTGACAAGATTTAGGACATCAATTGATCCAAACTTAAATAGGAACACAACAACTTACAAATATAATCATAAAAACAAAGACACAACAGAAAAACTCTTCACTTCATTAATAGAAAAATACTGAACTATGCTTACAAACAGAATGGAAATTATTAAGATAGCTTGGGTGATGGTAGCTTATCTCTGAGACGAGATGTGGTGAATACATGCCTCTGAACTGTGTTATAATGATGCTCAAGGGCCTATTTATTATTGGAAACATGAGGAAAACTTAAACAACGAACACCCTAACCCTAGGAGATGTAACACCAGGAGTTTGTGGGCCCCGTTGGGGTTAGTTGGGCAACCAACTTCTCGGGGTCGTAACTTGGTCATATTATCTCCGTTTGGCGCATATAATACCTTGTTGGAAAGGTCTCTATGAGTACAAAAGGTTTCACCATAGACCCTTGCCTAAGGCTATGGGCTTATTGCGGATCCCAAAAAAACACTGTTTAGGGGGTGAAAACTGCTCCGAAAGTTCACGACCCGAAAAACTGCTAAAAATAGTAAATGTTGAAATGAAAAAGGAAACATATGAAACTGACTAGGGGGTATAGGTGGAAAATGCAGGTAGCCACCAATATCTACCTGAATCATTCCTCCCCCTTAGGAAGAAATGGTCCCCATTGCGTGCAGAGCCTCCATGAGGTGAGGAAATTTCTGTTGAACCTGGTCCTTAGTGAACCAATTTCCCTGGTGAAGGAGTTGGCCTTCTTTGATAACTCAATATAGCTGTATCCTCTATTGGAAAGTGTTATTGATCTGTGTGCCATGATATGATTAGTTGTGGCCCGTTCCTTGCAGTCTGGGTTGAGCTCTGCTAGTGTGAGCTGTTCTGCAATGTCAAATGTGTCCAATAATGGTGGAAAGTATGACCGAAAATAATCTACATTGAACACTAGGTGTATACCAAGGAACGATGGGATGATGAGCTCGAAGGAATTGTCACCAACAACCTTGGTGATGGTGTATGGCCCATATCGGAGTAGGCGAAGTTTGTGGTGGGGTCCAACAAGGGGCTCCTTTTGCAAATGTAGCCAAACTTTGTCACTCACCTAGAACTTGTGCAACGCTCGATGTTGATCTTGGCGCTGTTTTTACTTAGCATTGGATCTGTCCAATATATCATGGACCTGTTGGAAGATATGTTGAATGTTATCAATGAAGTTGTTAGCCCTTTCAGCTTCGGACTGAACGTGAGATGAATCTACCTGAGTGGCTGCAAATGGTATGGCAACATCAATGGGGCATAATGGCTGAAAGGGTCTGTGGTCTGTTGAGCTATGGAAAGATGTGTTGTAGCTATGTTGGACATAGGGGAGACTTTCATCCCATGTGTGTGGATGCTTTGAGTTGTACATGCACGTAATGTGTACGACCATCTTGTTGACAACCTTTATTTGGCCATCAATTTGGGGATGGAATGTCGTGGACGTAGTAAGTTTTGTATTGGGCGTCAACCATAGACTTGATCAAAATTCACTCAGGAACCCGTTATCTCGATTTGAGACAATTCACTGTGGGATCCCAAAGTGTACCCATACTTGCTCAAAGAAGAACTTAGCAGTGGCCTCTGCTGTGATACTCTTCTTGCAGGCCACCATGATGGCCATCTTAGAGAATCTGTCAATGACCACGAAAATGAAATCATTTCCATTCTTAGTAGAAGGAAGGCTTGACATGTAATCCATGGAGTCATATTCCCAAGGCTGGCTAGGACTAGGTAGAGGAGTATACATGCCTTGCTTCTTGATGGTTGGTTTTGCAATGGTGCATGTAGTGTATGATCTAATGTACTTCCCAACATCCTGACAAAGTTTCGGCCAATAAAAATACTTCTGCAATACCGCCACTATTTTCTCTACTTAGAAATAGCCAGCGACCCCATTGTAGTGTTCCTCCCAAATCATCTTGGCATTCTCACTTGAAGGAACACAGATGTGTCCCAGGTGGCATAACAATGCATCATGAAGGTGAAAATTTTAGAGATTGTTTCCCTTCTAGGAGTGTCTGGTATATGCTTCCCAATTCTGGATTGCTCTTGTAAAGATGTGGCCACTCTGATGTTTCCTGCCCACAGGAGTCAAGCAGAGTGATCAACTCCATGACTGGTGGTTAGCCGATGTTATGCTCTTGACCTGCGAGAAGATACCGGAATACCAAACATATGAAGAAATATCCCAGAACACAGAACAATGAGAAATAACAACATGTATTTTATTATTCAGAAAGGAAATCAATGTTCTTGCCTCTTCAAGGGGGAAACCTCCAATAGAGCTGGGCTCGATTACAAAATAAGACACGATGCTCCTCAAGGGGAGTCTCTATCCTTTATATAGGGTTCATACATGCAATACCATGGGTTAGTACCATGGTTCTTATTAATACCATCTATCTAATACCATGGCCCATTTGCAACTAACTGTGGTCCCTTCTTTAAATGCGGGTCAACCACTTACAACTATTAATATGGGCTTTATTGAATCTTTAACTAACTATAACTATGACTTGACCCTATTACATAATTAAGGGGGTTAGGGTTGGACCTTAACATGCCCTCCCCCATAAAAATAGCCTCGTCCTCAAGGTTGAAGCTATCGAAACTGCTGAAGAACAATGGCTGGTTCTCAGGTTGCATCTTCTGGAGAGGTGTCTTTCCACTTGACGAGGACTTCCGTGATCGTGTGGCCGTGTAGGTGTCGTTCTCGCGTGTCAAGAAACTATTCAGGTTGGAATCAGATTGAACCTTCTTCATCCAATTCCAACAGACTGGTTTGAATGCTGCAATTATTCCCAACCACTTTCTTGAGGCATGAGACAAGGAGGACGAGATGGATTTTTGCAGTGGGTGGCAACGCTAGCTTGTAGGCTACTTCTCCTATGCACTAAAGTATTTGATATGGTCTGTAGAATTTTGGAGATAATTTTTGACAACCCTTGTCTTTGAGTGATGTTTTCTTATATGGTTGTAGCCTCAAGAATACCTGATTCCCTTCTTGAAATTTGCGCTCTGAACGATATTGGTCTGCCTGTTGCTTCATGTGATTTTGAGCTTGATGGAGATTCTCTTTGAGGTGGGCAAGCATAGTTGCATGGTTCTGAAGGAGTTGATCCACTGCTTGTACCTTAGAGCATCCCTAGATATAAGAAGTAGGTGAAGGGGTGAGTTGACCATAAACTGCTTCATATGGAGTAATCTTGGTGGTGGCATGATAGTTAGTATTATACCACCATTCGGCTAGAGGTAACCACTGTAGCCATAGATGTTGCTCTTCTAAAGTGAAACACCTGAGGTAGGTCTCCAGACATTTGTTGACTGTTTTAGTTTGACCATCAGTCTGGCGATGATACGAAGTTCTGAGTTGTAGTTGGGTACCTTGTAGCCTGAAGAGTTCCTGCCAAAAGTTATTGGTGAAGATCGGGTCACGATTAGACACAATGGAAGTGGGCATGCCATGCAATTTGAAGATCTGGTCCATGAAAGATTGAGCCACCAAAGCAGGTGTAAAAGGGTGGGGTAGGGTGAAAAAATTAGCATACTTAGAAAGTCTGTCCACAACCATCATGATGACTGACTTGTTGCTTAACTTCAGAAGACTAGTAATGAAATTCATAGAAACCACCGTCCAGATTGAGGCAGGGATGGGCAATGGATGTAAGGCGCCTGGGGATTGACTGTTTCTCCTTTGTGGTGCTGACACACATCACACTCAGCTATATAAGTAAGAATGTCATTTTTCATGCCTATCCAAAAGAATGAACATCGAGTGCGAGCATAAGTCTTCTGAAAGCCTGAATGGCCTGTGGTGGGAGATGAGTGCAACCCTGCCAAAATGCGTCTTTTGAGGGTGGATGTTGGTGATATCACTACTTTGTCCTTGTAGCAAAGAATCTCATCCTGCCAAGAGTAGCCTGCTGTGGAATTTGGATCTGCCTGCAATTTATTAATGAGTTGGGAGAACGAAGGATGTGAAAACCATTCCTTGAAAGCCTCTTCAATCCACTCTGGAATGGGAAGAGAGATTGCTAGCAGGGTGCTTTCCTCCTCAAATTGGCGTGATAAAGCATCCACTACGACATTTTTGCACCCTTTATTGTAAATGATCTCATAATCATATCCCACAATTTTGGCTAGCCATTTATTTTGTTGTGGCGAGGATAGGCGTTGCTCCAAAAAATATTTAAGGCTTTGATGTTCTGTGCGGATTTGGAAATTCCGCCCCAATAAGTATGGTAGATAGGTATCCACTGCATGTAAGATGGCCATCATCTCCTTCTCATAGGTATATTGTCCCAAATTTGTCCCACGTAGTTGTTGGCTAGTGAAGGCCAAGGGTCGACCTTCCTGCATTAAGACAACCCTAATACCCGTACCTGAAGCATCACATTCAATCACAAAAGATTTGGTGAAGTTGGGTAGTGCCAATAAGGGAGTGGAACACATGGCATGTTTGAGAGCTATAAATGCTTGTTGCAATTCATCATTCTAGAGGAATGAATTTTTCTTGAGAAGGGGAGTGAGGGGTCTAGCAATGTGACCATAATTACGGACAAATTTGTGATAGTAGCCAGTGAGACCCAAAAATCCTCTCAAACTCTTCAAGGTATTTGGTTGAGGCCAATCCTGCATTGCCTAGATCTTTTTGGGATCCACCCTGACACCTTCACGCCCCACAATGTGGCCCAAATACTTGACTTCTTTCATGGAAAAAGAGCACTTGGACAATTTGACAAATAATTTATTCTTTTGGAGCAGTTGCAAGAGTAGGTCTACATGCTAAAGATGTTTTTCGTAGGTGAGGCTATAAATGAGGATGTCATCAAAGAAAGAAAGGACAAATTTTCTGAGATATGGTTTCAGTAGGTGATTCATGAGGCTCTGAAAAGTGGATGGGGCATTACAGAGACCAAATGGCATGACCAGGAATTCATAATGGCCTTCATGAGTTTGGAAAGAAGTCTTTGGAATGCTTCCGTCTTTCATGCGAATTTGGTGATAGCTCGAGCGAAGGTCAAGCTTAGTAAAGAATTAAGCCCCATTTAGTTCATCCAACAAATCATCAACAACCAGGATGGGAAATTTATCTTTGACCATTAGCTTGTTGAGGGCCCTAAAGTATGGACACATACGCCATTCCCCATCTTTCTTGAGCACCATGACCACAGGCAATGAATAAGGACTAATGCTAGGACGAATGACACTGGCTTCTAGGAGTTCCTTGATGATTTTTTCAATTTCATTCTTTTGGGCGAAAGGATATCTATATGGGCACACATTTGGTGGTTGTGCCCTTGGGACCAAAGTAATGATATGATCATGTTCCCCTCTCGAGGGTGGAAGCTCCCGAGGCTTGTCAAAGACCTGCAGATGGTTGTTTAAGACCTATTGCATCTTAGGATGAATATGAATAGAAGTGGGCTCGAAGGCCTGGATGGCATTAAATTGGGCTATAACTCCATGATGGCCCTTTTTTAACAACTTTTCCATCCTATGCGAGCTGATGATAGAAGGAGCACCTGCCTAGAGTCTGCAGAGGGTATGCGTGTGGTCATTCTTCTTAAAGCTCATATATAACTCCTGTAAATCCATTGTGATTGGGCCGAGTGTGTAGAGCCATTTAACACCCAAGAAAATTTCACACCCACCCATGTTGATGGAAAACATGTGGGTCTTTAGGTGATAATCCCCCATCTAAAGTTTGACATTTTCACAACGCCCTTCACATTTCATTGTCCCCCCATCAACAATCAAGACCTGGAAATTAGAGACTGTTCTGACAAAACAATGCATTGCTTCGGCGACTCTTTGATGGATAAAGTTATGCGTACTACCACTATCAATCAAGATTACTACAAGGCGATGTTTAATAAAAACTCTAATTTTGAGAATTTGGGGAGAAGAAATTCCTGACAAAGCATGGAGCGAGATAACTAGTTCTTCTGCTATAGTTGGGATCTCATTGTCTAGCTGGTTGTTCTCATCTTCCTCCTCTTGTCCCTCAAATGGTGGGGCTTCCTCAGATGAACTGTGATCAGTAGCATCAATTTGAAAGAATTTGGGTTCCTTGCATTTATGCCCTGGGGAGTATTTCTCATCACAATAGTAACATAATCCTTGCTTTTTTCTTTCTGCCATTTCCGCTAGTGACACCTTTTGAACATTATGTGTTCGGGTAGTGCTCGAAGCCTTGGTGGGACGTCCCTTGGCTATGAAATTTGGACGAGTCGATTGGGCCACTAATGTGCGTTCTACTTCATGAAATATCATGCAAGTTTCCAATCATGTGACTGGGTGGTGCATCCGGATGTGGGCTTGTATGGCGTCTTTGAGACCACTAATAAAAAATTCCAAGTAGAATTCATCTGCTAGACCTCTTGTGCAAAAGGCTAATGCTTCAAAGGCTTTAATATATTCTCGCACTGTCCCTGTTTGTTGGAGCTTAGTAAGACAACCCAAAAAGTTAGATTCATGGTCAAAGCGATCAGAAAGGGCTTTTGAGAATATCTTCCAAGTCACTGGCCTTGCATAGCAACATTGATGCTATTGCCACCATTGCCATGTTTCTTGGTCCAAGTACAGGCTTCCCACACTTAGCTTAGTCACATCATCTCTGATGTGATTCAATGTGAAATATTGCTCCATTTGTGATAGCCATATGGCCGGATGAGAGCCATCAAATTTATACATGTCCAGCTTGGGTGGTTGAGGCTGGGACTATTGGTGGTCTCCATAGAAGTGAAGAGAATGGCTAGATTCGTCCTCAAGGTTTTCATTAAAAGCATATGCCTCTGGTTGTACCCTCGATTTGCCCTTTGTGATTGTGTCATTTAAGGACTGGATCTGCTTCGTTAATTCCTCCAAATTTTGTTTAAGGGAGTCTATCTTCTCATTGGACATAGCTTGAGCTCTGGTTTGTACCATGCATAGATCTGGTGCACTTGTCGTTACTGTGAAAAAAAAAATTTGGGACCACCCGAAGTTTTGACATTGACAAGTGAATGGTACCACCTTTCTCAGCCCGCCGACTTGATTCTTATGGGCTAAGTCTCCTATAAGCATCCTGAGAGGGTCTCAGACTCTGAAATGAGTTTTACACGTCACTTAGGAATACTACAGTAGCTGATTCCCAGAAAAGTTAATTCTGCCCAATGTCTTGTGAGAATCATGCCTAGGTATAGGAGCCACAAGTCTCCCTGCAAAATTAGTCATATCTATCAGCAAAACCCTCAACTGCAGAGTATGAGTAGGATTTTGGCAATGATCGAACCCCTACTGCTAGATCTGAATGGTGGATCTGATTGTTGTAGCTGTGACAAAACCCAACTTGCTAGATCTGATTTGGCAAAGATGCTGCGTGATCTAGAGAGAGACAAGGGAACTATGGTCTCAAGGAGTGTCAGGGGCTATAGATCGCAATATACATAAGGGTCCAATAGTAGTACTCAACCCAATCTTTCAGGGCACTAACCAAGGAGGACCAACTGTACCCTTTAGTTGTACTTCCTGTCTACCCTATTGTATGCGCAAGTAATCTCCCCGAGTGCTGTTCTCGGTGTACTATAGCAGCAAGACAGCCGACGGTTATCTATGGCGAGGTTTCAGGTGAGCCTAGGGGGCTTCTGATATACCCAGAGGGTACTTGGAAGAATCCGTGCGTGGTTTTGTCTAATGCGCTACTACTCGAAGGGGTACTGACAAAGATTACAAGGGAGTCCAACAAGCATGACCACCTCTTGTATTTCCTTCCTGCATGCCTCCCCAAATCCGCAGGTTTATGTGCTCAATGACAGATCCTGCGGTTTAAAGACGCTAGAACACGTCTCTAGCCAAAAAAAATTCTGCTAAAAATGGAGATCCCACTGGCCTTGGAAAGTGCTCTGATACCACTTGTTATGCTCTTGACCTGCGAGAAGATACCATAATACCAAATATGCAAAGAAATATACCCAGAACATAGAACAATGAGAAATAACAACATGTATTTTATTTTTAGATAGAGGAGGAATAACCTGTTATAGAGTTTCATGAACCCAATGTTTCAGACTTACCAAGTGAGTCCATCATCAGGGGATGCCTCAATAGATATTTTAAAGATAATAATGATGTATCCAAGAGCTAAATTATTGGGTAAATATAGGTTATGAAAGAATTAATTTAAGAAATTAGGTCTGCTATTATCCAATTAGTTTGTTAATATTCAAATTTTTATTTTAATTGTTTATTTATTTCTTTTAATTAATTAATTATTAATTATTTAATTTAATTTGTTTAATTAATTAATTAGTTTGTTATTTGTTTAATTATTAATTAATTGTTTAATTAATTTATTTAATTTGTTTAATCATTAATAATTTGTTTGATTAATTCACTAATTAATTAATAATTTAATTAATTTGTCTAATTAATCCCTATAATTTTATATATTAATTAATTTTTTTTAAGTCCCTATAATTTATATATAATTAATTTTGTTTATTAATTAATTTCTTTAATTAATTAGTTTGTTATTTGTTTAATTAATTAATTAAGTTATTAAATAATGTGTTTAATTAATTAGTTAATTGTTTAATTAATTATTTAATTTGTTTAATCAATTAATCAATTTGTTTGATTAATTCCCTAATTAATTCACTAATTGATTTGTTTAATTAAAACCCTATAATTTTATATACAATTCCTAATGTTCTAATTGTTTTAATTTTGAGTTATTAGGACTATATGCTTTAGTTTATTTTAATATTTATCAAATGATTAGTTATGAAATAACCAATTATTTATTTATATGTTTGTATTTGTTTTCGTTTTATTGTTTAAGGAGGATGTTAGATGATGTTTCTTTGTTGTTTTGATTTTGATTTTTTTAATTTTTTAATGGGAGAGGAGGGATTAAATTATTAATAGGGATATGAGTTAATTATTGATTCTTTAAGATTTCAAGTAAAGGTTTCCAAGTGTTGCTTAGTTTTAATCCATCGTCTCTGTTCAAGTTGTTCTTCCTTTTTCTATTTCAATGGCTTCTTTGATTTTCCTTTTAAGATAATGGTCTTCTTTTCTAACTAGCTTGACTTCTTCCATGCATATGTAATGAGAGGAAGAGTGAACATGTTCTGCTAAGGCCGATTTTGAGGTCCTTTCTCTTCTTAAGTCGGCAATGTGTTCTTTAATTCTGATGTTAAGAAACCTACCTGTTTCACCTATGTATTCCTTTCCGCATGAGCAAGGAATAACATAAACACCATTTTGAAGGTTAGGGTTTATGGGATCCTTGACTGAGTTGAATAATTGTCTGATGGTGTTGGCAGGGTTGAAGGCTACATTAATGTTGTGTTTATTAAGAATTTTAGTAATTTTTCTTAGTGGTGCCTTTTATGTATTTTATTATTCAGAAAGGAAAGCAATGTTCACTTGCCTCTTTGAGGGGGCAACCTCCAATAGATCTTGGCTCGATTACAAAATAAGACATGATGCTCCTCAAGGGGAGTCTCTATCCTTTATATAGGATTCATACATGCAATACCATGGGTTAGTACCATGGTTCTTATTAATACCATCTATCTAATACCATGGCCCATTTTCAACTAACTGTGGTCCCTTCTTTAAATGCGGGTCAAATGCTTACAATTATTAATATGGGCTTTATTGACTCTTTAACTAACCATAACTATGACTTAACCCTATTACATAAATAAGGGGGTTAGGGTTGGACCCTAACAGCTGAGGCAATCAAAAACATTACTGCTACTTCCCTTCTTATACTGGAACTGTTGCAAGTAGGTGGACCATTTTTGATGGCGATCATTTTGCAACTTCCCTTGTGTCTGTATGAACTGTAGAGGTCAGTGGTCTGTGTGGATGACTGTTTCCTTCCCTAGAATGTAATGCTTCCATTGAAGACAAGCCTACACAATGGAATACATTTCTTTGTCGTAAGTGGGTTACTTTTGGACTGTGTCTGAAAGTGTCTCATTGTGGTAAGCCACTAGATTCCCATGCTAAGTAAGAACTACACCAATAGCGTAATCAGAGGCATTTGTCTTAATCTCAAATGGTTGTTGAAATGGTGGAGTACAGAGGCGATTATTGAACTCAGAGAACACTTGTTGTTGGGTTTCTGACCAAAAAAACATTGATTTCGCTCTACCCTTGGTGACTTTACTTAAAGGCCAATTGATATGAGAGAACCCCAACACGAACTTATGGTAGAAACTGGCAAGACCCAAAAACCCGCGGAGCTCTGTTAGAGTGGTTGGGTCTGGTCAATCTCGAATGACTTGTATCTTGGATGGGTCCACATGTACACAATGCTCATCAATGTTGTACCCCATATATTGAACCTGGGTCAGGTCGAAGGTTCATTTCTCCAAGTTCACACACAACTTGTGTTAGCACGAGGTTTGAAGGACCTATAGAATATGGTGGAGGTGCTCTTCCCAACTTTGGCTAATGAGCAAGATGTCATCTAAATACACCACCACGAATGCATTGGCAAGATGCCATCCATCAGTATCATGAAGGTTGCAGGGGTGTTCGTCAATCTGAACAACATGACCAACCATTCGAAAAGGCCCTCCTTGGATTTGAAGGTAGTCTTACACACATCGGAGAGTTCGATAGGCACCTAGTGATAACCTGGCTTCAAGTCAATCTTGCTGAAATATTTGGCTCCCTTGAGTTGGTCCAGAAGGTCATCAATCCATGGGATTAGGTACCTATTCAGGGCAATGATCTTGTTCAACGCCCGATAGTCAATACAAAGCCTCTAGGTCCCATGCTTCTTCTGTACCAATACAATCGAGCTTCCAAAAGGTGATGAAATTGGCCTATGTTCACTTTGTGCAATAGTTCTTGAATCTGCCTCTTGATCTCATCATTCCCCAGATTAGAGTGTCAATAGATCGGTCCATTGGGTAGTGGTGCGCTCGGGGTTAGATCGATAGAGTTCTTGACGTAAGAGTGCAGAGGTGCCCCTATGGGTGAGGCGATAATATCCCTGTACTCCTCCATGACCTTGTCCATATGCTGCTACTATGCAGAGGAGCCCTGCCTAGAAGATGTGGCCACAACCTTCTTCACGCCCTGGAGGCGAATCATAAGGAAAACAAATTTCCTGGTCTGGGAAATGATCTTACTGCATTTCTTTGTAGTGATTAAAGAGATGGCGGTAGGCGGGGCTATCTCCGATATCCTAACAACTTATTAGCCAAAGTAATAATCACAGAGCGAGGTCTAGACTCAAATAAAACATGTTGCTTCCACAAGTGTGGTTGTCCTTACAATACATCACAAAATTCAAGAGGCGCAACGTCACACAATACCTCATCCGTGAAGGGATTGATGCTGTAGGGAAGACGACACTGTTGGCTAACACGAAGATATCGTCCTTGGTGAAGCCATTCGATGGTGTATGGCTGTGGATGTGCTATAGTCTTTAGGCCTAGCCACTTCATGATCTCTGCTGAAATAAGGTTCTTTGCGCTCCCGTTGTCAACAATGAACTGCAACAGAGAACCCTTCACCTACATCTAAGAGTGGAAGAGGCATTCCCCCTCCTATGGATCTTGGCAGTGGCCATGGTGACACTATGCTCCACATCAATGATATGATTCTCTTTGTCAGTTCCCTTATTAGGCTCTGATTCAGAGTCAGAATCTACATCTAATTCAGAAGCCTTCAACTCAGTCACCAATGATTGCTTGGCCTAACACTCACTTGTATTATGAGTGGAGATCTTATGGAATTCACACCATTATTCCATGTCCTCCTTCATCGTCGGGGTGTTTTTCTTTTCTTGCGGCTTCAGTGGCTTGTCCTAGGTAGAGCCACCTTGGCTTGGTCCTTTGTTCTGTGGTTTGGGGGCACCTTTTCCTTGCTTTGGATTTGTAGATCTAAAGTCCCGCTTCTTCTGTATAAACTTCTGATCAATCTTGATAGCGTATTGATATGTCATGCTGAGTGAGGAAATGTCTAAGAACTCCATCTCATCTTGGATGTACTTGAGTAGACAGCTGTGGTACTTGAGCACCAAATTCCACTTATTATCCTTGATACCCAACTTCGTGCAAAGGGTATGGAAAGTATTTGTGAACCCTGGCACATCTTGGTCCCTTCCTTGCTGTAGCATGGTCGACTTTATGTATTTGTCTTCATATCTCCTGATAGGGTAATATTGTTCCTTGATGACATCTCAGAAAGAATTCCAAGTGGGTGTGGCTGAAAACATCAAGGGTTCACTCTCATCCTTTTGTTCACAATAGGTTTCCCACCAATCCTTGGTGTGTGGGGCGACTTCAAGAATTGCAAAAGCAATATTTTCCCGATTGGAAAAGTCATGAACTGAAAAATATATTTCCAGTAGATTTAACAATTAATCTATGGTGTCTGCATCTATAAGGCCTTCAAATATGGGAATATTAAAATTAACTTGCACCTTAAAAGGAGTGGTGCCTCCACAGTGGCTGCTGGATGAATATGCATCATCTGTGGGTAGTCGTCAAAGGATCTGGATAAAGTTATCCATCATTGCACCCCTCTTGTCACTCGAGGGCTTCCTCGACCAACATTTTGAAATGATCTCTTGCCCCCTCGTATTTCTCTTCTTCCACCAGAGGTCGTTGGGTTTTGCGAGGCTGATCTTACAATGGTTCAACTAGATGAATCCCTAACTCTGTATACCCTGATCTCATTGGGGACATGTAAAGAAAAATAGAGAAAGAGAAGATTGTTCTGTTACCATTGATATGAACTTAAAAAAGAATGCAACAAATTACAGATATAATCATAAACACAGAGATGTAGCATAAAGACACTTCATTTCATTAATAGAAAAATACTAAACTATGCTTACAAACAAAATGGAAATAAGATAGCTCGGGTGATGGTAGCTTATCTCTGAGAAGAGATGTGGCAGCTACATGCCTCTGAATTGTATTACAATGAGGCTCAATGGCCTATTTATTATTGGGAAACATGAGAAAACCCTAAACAACAGAAACCCTAACCCCAGGAGATGTAACACCAAGAGTTTGTGGGCCTTGTTGGGGTTAGTTGGTCAACCAACTTCCTGGGGTTGTAACTTGGTCATATTATCTCCATTTGGCACGTACAATACCTTGTTGAAAATGTCTCTTTGAGTACTATAGGTTTTGCTACAGGCCCTTGATTATGGCCATGGGCCTGACGCAGACCCCAAAAAAACGCCGTTTAGGGTGTCAAAACTGATCGGGAATTTTAGGACCCGAAAAACTGCTAAAAATAGTAAATGCTGAAATGAACAAGGAAACATATGAAATTGACTAGGGGGTATAGGTGGAATAGGCGAGTGGCCACCAATATACACTTGGATAATTCCTCCCCCCTTAGGAAGAAATAGTCCCCATTGTGTGCAGAGCCTCCATGAGGTGAGGAAATGTTGAACTTGGTTCCTGGTGAACCACTTGCCCCGGTGAAGGAGTTGGCCTGCTTTGACAACTTGATATAGCTGTATCATCTATTGGCAAGTGTTCTTGATCTGTGTGTCCATGATCTAATTATTTGTGGTCTGTTCCATGAAGTCCAGATTGAACTTTGTTGGTGTGAGATGTTTTGCAATGTCAGATGTGCTCAACAATGGTGGAAAGTATGGCCGAAGGCGATCTAGATTGAACACTGGGTGCAGACCAAGGAACGGTGGGATTTTGAGCTAGAAGGAATTGTCACCAAAGAACTTAGTGATGGTGTATGTCCCATATCAGAGTGGACAAAGCTTGTAGTGGGGTCTAGCAAGGTGCTCCTTCTGCAAATGTAGCCAAACTTTGTCTCCCACCTGGAACTTGTGCGCACTCGATGCTACTCATGGTGTTGCTTGTAATTAGCATTATCTCTGTCCAATATATCATGGACCTGCTGGAGAATGTGTTGAATGTGCTTAATGAAGCTGTTAGCCCTTTCATCTTCAGACTGAACATGAGCCAAATCTACCTGAGTGGCTATAAATGGTATGGCCACATCAATGGGGCATAATGGCTGAAAGGCGTTGTGGCCGATTGAGCTATGGAGAGCTCTATTGTAGCTGTGTTAGACATAGGGGATACTTTCATCTCATGTGCATGGATGCTTCGAGTTGTACATGCACATAATGTGTACGATCATGCTGTTGACAACCTCTATTTGGCCATTAGTTTGGGAATGGAAAGTCGTGGACTTAGTAAGTTTTTTATCCAACATCGACAAGAGACTTGACCAAAATGCACTAAGGAATCAACTGTCCCGATCTGATAAAATAGAATTTGGGATCCCAAAGTGCGCCCATACTTGCTCAAAGAAGAGCTTAGCAGTGGCCTCTACTGTGATACTCTTCTTGCGAGCCGCTATGGGCCTACCGTGGACCCCAAAAAAATGTCGTTTAGGGGGTCAAAATGGCTCTGGAAGTTCAGGACCTGAGAAACTTCTAAAAATTGTAAATGCTGAAATGAACAAGGAAACAAATGAAAATAATTAGGGGGTCTAGGTGGAATAGGCGAGTGGTCACCAATATCCACCTGGATCATTCCTCCCCCCTTAGGAAGCAATGATCCCCATTGCGTGCAGAGCCTCCATGAGGTGAGGAAATTTCTATTGAACCTTGTTCCTGGTGAAGGTGTTGGCCTGCTTTGACAACTCGATATAGCTGTATCCTTTGTTGGAAAGTGTTCTTGATATGTGTGTCCATGATCTTATCAGTTGTGTCCTATTCCATGCCGTTCGGGTTGATCTCTGTTGGTGTGAGTTGTTCTACAATGTCAAATGTGTCCAACAATGGTGAAAAGTATGGTCAAAGGCAATCTACGTTGAACATTGGGTGAAGACCAAGGAATGGTGGGATGCTGAGCTTAAAGGCATTAACACCAATGGCCTTCGTGATAGTATATGGCCCATATCAGTGTGGGAGAAACTTGCGGTGGGTTCCACCAAGTCTACAAATGTAGCCAAACTTTGTCGCCCACCTAGAACTTGTGCGACACTCAATGCTGATCAATGCACTGCTTGTACTTACTGTTGGCTCTATCCAATATATCATGGACTTATTGGTGGATGTGTTGAATGTACTCAATGAAGCTGTTGACCCTTTCAGCTTCGGACTGAATGTGAGCCAAATCTACTTGAGTAGCTGCAAATGGTATGGCCACATCAATGGGGCATAATGGATGAAAGGGGATGTGGCCTATTGAGCTATGGAGAGATTTATTGTAGCTGTGTTGGACATATGGGAGACTGTCATCCCACAAGCATGGATGCTTCGAGTTTTACATGCGCATAATGTGTATGATCATCATATTGACAAGATCTGTTTGGCCATTCATTTGGGGATGGAAAGCCACGGACTTAGTAAGTTTTGTATCAAGCATCGATCAAAGAGTTGGCCAAAATGCACTCAGGAATCTGCTGTCCCGATTTGAGACAATGGATTATGGGATCCCAAAGTGTACCCATACTTGCTCAAAAAAGAGCTTAGCAGCGACGTTTGCTGTGATACTCTTCTTGCAGGCCGCCATGATGGCCATCTTAGAGAATCTATTGACAATGATGAAAATGTAATCATTGTCATGCTTAGTAGAAGGAAGGCCCGACATGTAATCCATGCAGAGAGATTCCCAAGGCTAGTTACGAGTAGGTAGAAGAGTATATAGTCCTTGCTTCTTGATGGTTGGTTTTGCTATGGCATAGGCAATGTAGGACCTAATGTACTTTGCAACATCATGATGAAGTTTCAGCCAATAAAAATAATTATGAAATACCGCCACTATTTCTCTACTTCAAAATGTCTAGCGACCTGACTGTAGTGCGCCTTCCAGATAATCTTGGCATGCCCAGTTGAAGGAGCACAACTGTGTCCCAGGTGGCATAATAGTGCATCTTGAAGGTGAAAATTTGGAACTTTCTTCCCTTTCAGGAGTGTCTCGTATATGTTGCCAAATTCTGGATCGCTCTTGTAAAAATATGGCCACCCTGATGTCTCGTGCCCATAGGAGTCAAGCATAATGAACAACGCCATGACCGGTGGTTGACTGAGGTAATCAACAACATTATTGGTGCTGCCCTTCTTATACTTAATGTTTAAATGGAACTATTGCAAATAGGTGGACCATTTCTGATGGCGATTGTTCTGCAACTTCCCTTATGTATTTATGAACTATAGAGGTCGATGGTCTGTGTGGATGATCGTTTACTTCCCCAGAATGTAATGCCTCCATTGAAGGAAGGCATGCACAATGGAATACATTTCTTTGTTCTAAGTGGGGTACTTTCAGACTATGTCTGGAAGTGTCTCACTATGGTAAGCCACTGGATGGCCATGATGAGTAAGAACCACACCAATAGCATAGTCAGAGGCATTTGTCTCAATATCAAATGGTTGTTGCACGTTGGTAATGTGAGCATTGGTGCAGAGTAGAGGCAATTCTTCAACTCAAAGAACACTTGTTGTTGGGTTTTTGACTAAAAAAAAATTGCTTTTGCTCTGCCCTTGGTGACTTGACTTAAAGGCCAAGTGATTTGAGAGAACCCCAACATGAACTTACAAAAGAAATTGGAAAAACTCAAAAATATGTGGAGCTCTGTTAGAGTGGTTGGGGCTAACCAATCACAAATGAATTATATCTTGTATGGGTCCACATGTACACCCTTCTCATCAATGATGTACCCTATATATTGAACCAGGGTCAGGCCAAAGGTGTATTTCTCTAAGTTAGCACACAACTTGTGTTGGCACAGGGTTTGAAGGACTTGTTGAATATGGTGGAGGTGCTCTTCCCAACTCTGGTTGAAGATCAAGATGTCATCTAAATACACCACCATGAATGCATTGGTGAAGAGTCACACAATGTCTTCCATCAGTCTCATGAAGGTTGTAGGGGTGTTCGTCAATCCAAATGGCATGACCAACCATTCGAAAAGGCCCTCCTTGGATTTGAAGTTAGTCCTCCACACATTGGAGGGTTCGATAGACACCTGGTGATAACTTGACTTCAAGTCAATCTTGCTAAAATATTTGGCCCCCTTGAGCTAGTCCAGAAGGTCATCAATCTGTGGGATTGGGTTCCTATTCCAGAAAATGATCTTGTTCAACTCTTGATAGTCAATACAAAGTCTCTAGGTCCCATCCTTCTTTTGTAGAAATACAATCGAGGTTCCACAAGGTGATGAAACTAGCCTGATGTTCCCTTTCTACAATATTTACTGAATCAAACTCTTGATCTCATTGTTGTCAAGAACAGAGCGTCAATAGATTGGTCCATTGGGCAGCGGTATGCCCGAGGTTATATTGATGGCGTGCTTGCCTTGACAGTGGAGAGGTACCCTTGTGGGTGAGGCGAAAATATCCTTGTACTCCTCCATGACCTTATCCATCTACTGCTACTATGCGAATCATAAAGAAAACAAATTTCTTGGTCTGGGAAATGATCTTACTGCATTTCTTTGCAGTGGTCAAAGCAATGGCGGTAGGTGGGGCTAACTTCGGTATCCTGTACAAATTATTAGTGAAAGTAAAAATCACAGAGTGAGGTATAGACTCATATACTCCACAAGTATAGTTGTCCTAACAATACATCACAAAATTCAAGAGGAGAAACATCACACAGTACCTCATCCATGAAGGGCTTGATGCTGTAGGGAAGGCGACACTATTGGCTGAAATGGAGATCTCATCCTTAGTGAAGCCACCCGATGGCTTATGGCTGTGGATTTGCTATAGTCTTTAGGTCCAGCCACTTCAAGACCTCTGCTAAAATGAGGTTCTTTTGGCTCCCGCTGTCAACAATGAACTTTAGCGGAGAACCCTTCACTCACATCTATGAGTGGAAGAGACATTCCGCCTCCTCGAGATCTTCAGGCTCAATATTCTAGATCTTGGTGGTGGCCGCAATTGCACTGGGCTTCGCATCAATAATATTCTTCCCTTTGTTAGTTCCCTTATTGGGTTCTGATTTAGATTCAGGACCTGCGTATGATTCAGAATCCTTCAGCTCAGTTGCCAGTGACTATTTTGTCTGACACTCACTTGTATTGTAAGTGGAACTCTTATGGAACTCACCCCATTTTCCCATGTCCTTCTTTGTCTTCGGGGTGTTGTTCTTTGCTTGTGGCTTCAGTGGGTTGTCCTGGGTACTTCCACCTTGGCTTGGTCCTTTGTTATGTGGTTTGGGGTGCCTTTTCCTTGCTTTGGATTTGTAGATCCAAAGTCCCGCTTCTTCTGTTTAAACTTCTGCTCAATCTTGACATCGTACCAATACACTGTGCTGAGCAAGGAAATGTCCAGGAAATCCTTCTCATCCTCGATGTACTTGTGTAGACAACCGTGGTAATTGAGCACCAAATGTCGCTAAGTATCCTTGATGCCCAACTTTGTGCAAGGGTATGGAAAGTACTTGTGAACTTGTTGGGACAGGGTCCCCTAGGGTCAATTTTGGGGCAAAAGCCCAAGTTTTTTTTTTATGTAAAGTGTAAATTCTTCGCAAGTTATGGTTGCAGAGTACGTAGATAGTAAAGTGTTATAAAGGGTTTTTCCCTTATTTTATGTAAGTTGTGTCAGCTTTAGTATATCTACCCATGGTCCTTGGACCATGGGAGAGTCTTAGAGAGTCTAAGGCAGATAGGAACTAAGGAAGATGAATGTAATGGGTTAGTAGAAGTGAAGAGTGAAGAGTCTTAGAGTATCAGAGAGGCTCTGCAGTTGTGTGCACAAAGGTCTAGTGTAGATTCCGCAACAGAGTGTGTGGACCCTTGCAATTGAGTGCGCATAGAAGTCTTGAGTCTGTAAGAAGAACTGAAGTATCAATAACGAGATTACTCTAGAAATATCTGTGTTTTGTCTATCTAAATCTGTTATGAATGAATGTTCTATTATGTTATGATGAATGATGGGTTTATGGATTAATACTATACTGATGCGCGATTTACATGATTTACATTGTCATATGAATGTAAGTTATAATAACTGTTTACGCGAAGGATATCTTGTTGCATGTTAATGTTGTTGAGCACTTAAGCCGATCTGGTTAAATACAGAACTAAGGGTAATTACAAAGGTGTGTAAATGGTGATTCACTTGTTTAGGGTCCATGAAAGACAGTCATAGACCTTCACGGAGGTATTGAGTCTGATTAAGAGAAGTTACATCGATAAGCCCTCAGGGCTTATCGATCTACATGAAGGCGGGTTTAGGGCATAAAACGACATCATGCTCATCTCTGGGTGTGGAAACTTGGTTCCAACATCTCCCCATACTACTTCAGGTGAGACTTCAATCTGCGCTCCGCGGATTGATGACCGAAAGGGCCAGTAGTGTAGGGATTTGTTTGGAAAACTTAACTCTGAACCTGGGTTAGGACCCACTAAGCCAACAAATGGTTCCTGGCAAATGGTTCCGTCACCAGGACCAGGTTCTGCATAAAGAGATGTGTGAGGTCACATCTCTGGAATCAAACTAAGAAGGAAATTGAATATTGGTTGGATAGAAAGATCCACAAATTCACGGCGCAAGAAAACAGAAATCCACAATTGACGAAATAACAGTGGTTAGACATGTATCTGTACACAGAGAGACAAAATTTCCTTTTGTTCCTTCCCAGCGGAATTATATGAGTGGATCACTAAATTGGCAGATGACCAAGGAAGGTGGAGGCTTGACAGTCCAATAGTGTGGACCCCAGAGTTTGTGTGGAGATTGGAAGCCTCTGAAGATAAGGTCGCACATGCTGTTGATCACTGGCTTGATTGTGTCATCAGAGGGTTCGTGACAGATTTCGCGGTCGATACCTTTGTCAGCTACTGTGAAGTAGAGCGATGCTTCTTCAAGGGACTGTGAGGTAAGTATTTAGTACATTTGAATACTTGGATTAAAATGCTCTTGTGTGAAAATCTTGTTATGCAATTACCTTAACATTTGGAGCTACGCAAAGTGGAAAGCTATTCAGGGATTGAAGGAGAAAAGGTCCTAAATATAGCTTGCTGATTGAGCCTCCTCTGAGTTGACGATGAAGGAGTAGCACAAGCTTCTCCACAGAGCACTGTCTAATTAATAAGGCAAGGGTTCCCTCGAATACCCCATCTTCCCACACCACCTTCATCATCACCTTCAAAACATACACCTTCGCCCACACCACCACCACCTCTGCCACTATTCAATATGACGAATGCAGTGAAGTTGCCTGTTTTCAAGGGCTTGGGAAATGATGACCAAGACTAGTTTTGGTTCGTTGCGAAGGCCGTATGGACAACCCAAAACATTACAGATGATCAAATGAAGTAAGCAACGCTGGTTACTGCTTTACAAGATTGTGCACTAACGTGGTACATTAAGTACTGTACTAATAACCGACAACTGCATTGGTAGACATTCAGACTGCGCTGAATAAGGAATTCAATAGACCCAAGTTTGAAGCACAATCAATCGTGGGATTCAAGGAAATCATGATGAATCCTAGCGAAACACCCTAGGAGCTGGATTAGAGATTGAATTTCAATATCGACGAAGCTAACATGAATCTTATGGATGGGCAACACCGCGAATGGTTTGTGGCTTTGCTCTTACCTCATTTAAGGGTTGCTTTATCACAACAAAAAATTGGGACTCAGGTGAAAACCCTAGATATTACGATGAGATTGCATGAGACGCTGACTCAAGATGCTGCTTTGGGAGTTCAAAAGATTCATGTAGAGTTGCAGAATCTTTTCCTAGAGTTCCAAAGTTTGAAGAAAGATAAAGTGACTTGACCTGAGGTGTGCGAAGAAGTTTGGTGTTTGAAATGTAAGAGTTA
This sequence comes from Pinus taeda, assembly GCA_000404065.3. NCBI lineage: Eukaryota > Viridiplantae > Streptophyta > Pinopsida > Pinales > Pinaceae > Pinus > Pinus taeda. Next base: position 161,115 of record APFE031588915.1, on the reverse strand, counting down.
GGGGCATGATAAAGATCATTTCCATGTCTTCATGAATTGTGTTGTAGGAGGAGGGCCGATGCCTCTTAGGTTGGAAGCTCAAGTAGGGCCAAGTACGAGGCCCTCACTGTGGTGTGCTATATGTCAGGTAGCTAGGAAACATGTGACGGATAATTGTCACTTGCTGCAGAAATTTGTATAGACACCACAACAACTCTTCTGCAACTTTTGCAAATCAGTAGGTCACTCTGAGTGAAATTGCTATAGTTATGAGTTAATGATGGAGAAAACACCCATGTATTGGATGTAGATAGAAACTTGGCCTCTAGATCAAGGTGCTGGGGGAGCATGAGGAGGATATCAAGGGCATAGATGAGGCTGAGGCGGAGGAAGGTCTGCGAGAGGTCGAGGACAAGTTATTTTCTACAATTGTGGAGGGCCAGGACACTACGCACGAGAATGTATGAACTCGACGCACTTGTCACGTCGATACTGTACTTAGTTTGACCACGCGACAAAAGAATGCCCTATATTAATAGCTAAGATGTGGGAAAAGGGGAGGCAACCTCAACAGCCTACCCAAAACCTGTAGATGATGAGGTTTGAACCTCGTGAAGAGGATCCTAATATGAATATCATGCTGCGAAGTGGAATGACAACTAGCGAAGATAAGGGAAATAAGCTTGAAGAAAGTGAATGGGTCCGCAAAGATTTGGAGAAGGAGGTTGGCTTTGATCTAGAGCGCGCGAAAGAAACCTTCATGGAGCAAAGAAAAGCTTTGCTGAGGCTTCTACCTTAGGAAGTCAGGATAAGCAGTCTGAAGAAATGGACCCATCCATGCTTACGACCTTTTTGGAGACTTGTATGAAGATGCTACGTGATAACGAGGCTGTGAAAGGATTACAGGAGTTGATCAATAAATGTGTTGGTAAAGAAAATGTTCCCTAGGGATCGCGCGTGGTCAGGAAAATTGGTAAGCATAAGGCAAGAATAGGGTGTGAGATGAGGCTCACCGTGAAAATAGGAGAGTACGAAATGGACCAAGTTATTATGGATCTTGGGTCAAATGCGAATGTTTTGCCTAAGCAAAAATGGGAGAGAATCGGGAGACCTGCACTGTGGTGGTCTTCGATTCCATTGAGGATGGAGAATTAGAAAAAGATTATCCCCATGGGATGATTGCAGGGAGTGACAGTAGATATTGAAGGCGCGAGCACGTCGGCTCATTTCGAAGTGATAGAGATTTTCGATGACAACAATACCTACCCCACGCTCCATGGGATCAATTGGGCTATTGACATGAATGGGGTGATCAATTTGAAGAAGTGGACAATGTCATTTGAAAGAAAATTTCTCTACGTAGTAGTACCTGTTGGGTTGTGTTATATTCTTTCCATGACTAGCCCACGTAGTTAACTGGGGGGCTAGAAGGGGGGCGGAGCCTCCCCTTCGTTGCGCCAATTGCATAGTGGGGGGAGTCAGAGGGGGTTTGAGGGGTGTAGGTAACCCTACTCTATGGGGTCTGGGGCAGCGCCCCAGAAAATTTTGTTTTTGGACCCTATATTAGGTTGGGTGGACCTAGCTATGGTTTTGTGCATGATTTTTCACACATGGTTTTGGACGCGATGGTTTTCGGTCCATGGTATTGGATGCTTCGAAATGTATAAATATGTACTGTAACATTGAAAGGAACATAATGAAAAATCAAGCTGGTAGTCCTAGTTTTGGGATCCAGGGGAAAATATCTGTGTATATGTGTTTTATGTGTTATGCTCTCGAATTGTTTATTTTTCGGTGTTTTAGAATTCGTATGTAGGTAATTTCTGTACGGGGTTAAAAACTACGTTTGGTATCAGAGTTGTTTTAGCTTCAAGGGGATGTCTTTTTTGTTGAGGGGTTTCACTCGGGCCTGTGGTAGAACCTGTTTAGTGGAACATCTACGAGATTGATTCTGGTGGTGGAAGAAGATGGTGAGCAGTGGAAAGATAGAGATCGAGACATTTAATGGTCAGAGTTTTGAGTTGTGGAAACTCAAGATGGCGGATTTGTTGGTGGATAAAGATTAGTGGATCATGGTAGATTCGGGTGCTAAACCAATGGGAGTGTCCGATGAAGAATAGAAGAAGTTAGATTAGAAGGCAAAGAGCATAACATGATTGTGTGTCTCAGATTTAGTATTGCTGAATGGATCAGGGGAAGCTATGGCTAAGGCTTTGTGGGACAAGGGACTTTGTACCAATCTAAGTCTCTGGTGAACAAACTGTTCCTACGGAAAAAGTTGTATAACCTAAGGATGAAATATGGAGACTCGGTGATAGAGCATCTGAATGCATTTAATACTGTGATAAGTCAGTTATTATCTGTTGATATTAAAATTTCAGATGAAGATAAGTGCATCAATTTGTTGCGTTCTCTACCAGATTTGTGGGATAGTCTGGTTATTTCAATAGGTAGCAATACAATTGCCTTTTAGTTTGATGAAATAGTCTCATCCTTGCTAACAGAGGAGAGGAGACGAAAAAATATGGAGAGCCAGAATGGTGATGCCTTGTCTGTATGAGGACTGTCCCAAAACATAAATAAAAATAAGTCATCGAGTGGGAGATCTAAATCTTCAGGAAAACCTGTAAAGGTGGAGTGCTGGAAATGCGGAAAGGAAGGACACTACATAAGGGACTATAAATCTAAAGCTCCTAATAAAGGAAATGGATCTGATGATGCTCCTTCTACAGAGGCAAAAACCACCTCAGATGAAGGTGGGGATGTGTACTTGGCTTCTTCAAGTACACATGTAGATCATGAGGCATGGTTGATTGACTCAGGTGCATCCTCTCACTTCACTCCCCATAGAGAGTGGTTCTACGAGTATGGGAAATATGATGGTGGTGATGTCTTCTTGGGGGATGACACAAAGGCTAGAATCATTGGTCGTGGAAAAGTAAAGTTGAAGTTTCAAGGTGGAAGGGTTAGAACACTTCCGGGTGTTCTACATATTCCTGCATTAGCCAGAAATTTGATTTCTGTAAGCAAGCTGGATGATGTAGGTGTAAAAACAGTGTTCGAGAAGGATACCTGCAAGATGGTTCGGGGGGCACTGGTATTGATGCGGGGAGTTTGAATTGGAACTCTGTAAAAGCTACGAGGTAGCACTGTTGTTGTTGGGTGCAACAGTTTTGTGGTTCCTAAAAGTGGAGTAGAAAATCTAGTGGTCTCTGGAGAGAAGACCATACTGTGGTATCAAAGGCTTGGACATATTGGAGAGAAGGGCCTTCGAATACTTCATGGTAAAGGTATGGTAGAAGGTATGAGTAATAGCTCTCTGGATTTTGATTTCTGTGAAAATTGTGTATTTGGGAAGTAGAATTAGGTGAGTTTCCCCTCTGGTGGTAAGAGGGCGAAACGAATATTAGAGCTCGTGCACAGTGATGTGTTTGGACCTGTGAAGGTTCCATCACTGGATAAGTTTGTGTACTATGTATCATTTACAGATGACTCCTCAAGGAATACATGGATATATTTCCTTAAGAAGAAATCTAAATTCTTTGACAGGTTTAAAGAATTTAAGGCTCTGGTGGAAAACCATATAGCGAAGAAGATAAAGGTGCTGAGGATAGATAACGGTGGAGAGTTTTGCAATCAGGAATTTGAAGAATTCTGTAAGAAGTGTGATATAGCATGACATAAGACTACTCCATATACACCTCAGTAAAATGGAGTCATAGAAAGAATGAACAAGACCTTG
>APFE031588915.1:120398-150548 GCA_000404065.3 Pinus taeda | reverse complement strand
GTGCATACAGATGTATGGGGACCTGCTTAGGTATCATCTCTCGGTGGCTCTCGTTATTATGTTACTTTTATTGATGATGCAACTAGAAAAACTTGGATTTATTGTATTAAGAATAAATCAAATATATTTGATACTTTTAAGAAATGGAAAGCTTTGGTTGAGATTGAGACAGGAAAGAAATTGAAGTGTCTTAGATCAGACAATGGAGGTGAATATTGCAGCAAAGAGTTTGATAGGTACTGTTCAAAGCATGGAATTTGCAGAGAGAAGACAGTTCCAAGAACACCACAAGAGAATGGTGTATCAGAAAGGATGAACAAGACAATCATGGAGCGTGCAAGGTGCATGAGATTGCATGCAGGATTGCCTTTACAGTTTTGGGTAGATGTTCTAGATACTGTTGTTTATCAATAAATAGAGGGCCTTCAAGTTCCTTGGATGGTGGTGTTCCAGAGGAAGCATGGACAGGTAAAAAGGTAAACTACTCTATTTTAAAGCCTTTTGGTTGTGAGGCCTTTGTCCATATTGATAAAAAAAATAGAACAAAGCTTGAAGCAAAGTCAAAGAAATGTACCTTTATTGGATATGGTGTTAATGATTTTGGTTATCGCTTATATGATTATGAAATCACAAAATCATTAGGAGCAGAGATGTAATATTCAATGAAAAGGTCTTGTATAAGAATCAGTTGCAGGAAAAGAAACGGGAAAAGAAAACAAGGAATATGCAGTTCTTGATGAAATCACTTAAAAAGTAAAGGTGCCTGAAATAATAATAATCAACAACCACAATAGCAGCAACCATCACAACAGCAATAGGCACCCCAAACACCTGAAAGTGGTGTTAGAAGATCTACCAGGATAAGTAGACCCCCTGAACGATACTCTCCTTCATTATATTATTTATTGTTGACTGATTCCGATGAACCCGAATGTTATGAAGAAGCAATGCAGGTTGAAAGCAGGAAGAAGTGGGAGGTAGCCATGAAGAAGAGATGGACTCCTTAATGCATAACCAGACTTTGGATTTAGTCAGGTTGCCTGCAGGAAAAACTACATTGAAGAATAAATGGTTTTACAGGTTGAAGGAAGAAGATGGAGGAAAACAGAGGTACAAAGCTAGACTTGTGGTGAAGGGGTTTGCACAGAAGAAAGGTATTGATTTTGATGAAATATTTTCTCCTGTTGTTAAAATGACTTCAATCAGAACTATTTTAAGTCTAGTGGCAGTTGAAGATTTGCATCTTGAGCAGTTAGATGTAAAGACAGCCTTTCTCCATGGGGATTTGGAGGAAGAGATATATATGCAGCAGCCACGAGGATATGAAGCGAAAGGGAAGGAGAAACTTGTGTGCAGGTTGAAGAAGAGCTTGTATGGCTTAAAATAGGCTCCAAGGCAGTGGTATTTAAAATTTGACAAGTTTATGTCTGAACAAGGTTATACTAGATGTCACTCTGATCATTGTTTTTATCTGAAAAGGCAAAATGATGGCAGCTATATTATATTGTTATTGTATGTAGATGACATGCTTGTTGCAGGATCTAACATGCAGGAAATAAATGTGCTCAAAAGAAAATTGGCAAATTCATTTGCAATGAAGGATTTGGGAGTTGCAAAACAAATCCTTGGTATGAGAATAACTAGAGACATGAAAAATTGTAAATTAACGTTGTCTCAGAATGAGTACATACAACAGGTGTTGAAAAGATTTAACATGCACAATGCAAAACCAGTTAGTACACCTTTTACTAGCCATTTAAAACTTAGCAAGGAAATGTGCCCAAAGACCCAAGAAGACATGGGTTATATGTCTAAAGTTCCATATGCATTAGCAGTTGGAAGCTTAATGTATGAAATGGTCTGCACAAGGCCTGATATTGTACATGCAGTGGGAGTTGTAAGCAGGTACATGAACAATCTAGGAAAGGAACATTGGATGGTAGTGAAATGGATTCTCAGATATTTGAAAGGTACCAAAAATCAAGCATTATGCTTTGGTGGTTCAAACATTTCCCTACAGGGATATGTTGATGCATATATGGCAGGTGACAGAGATAACATGAGGAGCACTATAGGATATGTATTTACTGTTGGAGGAACAACTATTAGTTGGGTTTCAAAAATCCAAAGTGTTGTTGCACTTTCAACAACAGAAGCAGAGTATGTTGGTGCTATAGAGGCTAGTAAAGAAATGATTTGGTTACAAAGGTTTATGGGTGAATTGGGTAAGGAGCATGATAAGGGCACGTTATACAGTGATAGCCAAAGTGCCATTCATCTTGCAAAGAACTCAGCATTTCATTCAAGGACTAAACACATATAGCTCAAGTACCATTTCATACGATCAGTGTTGGAAGATGGACAGTTGAAGCTGGAAAAGATACACACTAGCCAGAATCCTGCAGATATGCTAGCAAAAGTTGTAACCAGGGAGAAATTGAGAACATGCTCAGTTTCAATTAGTATTCAGGGATGATGATGAAGATGAGAAATAGCCAGGTCCAAAAAAGGAGTCATTGTCCAGCAAATGAAGCAGTGATGGAGTTGCTATAATCATTCTCCAAGTGGGAGATTGTTGTGTGTGGAGCATGATTGTTCAGAGGTCTTTGTTTCAGCGGGATGTATACCCCAGGAAGTTTGTACACCCCTCCACGCGGGGGGGCCGATCCCCCCCGGCTGGGGGGTCCGGGGGCCAGCGGTCCCTCGACGGGGGCTCGGGGGCACCACCCCCGAAGCTAAAAATAGATGTAAATTTTCCTTGTAAAAGTATAGTAATTTCTATTCAATCTGGGCCGTTCATTAGGTGGATGATCTGAGGGTAGAACTTATGTTTAGTTTAGGGTTTTTTTCCCTAGAATGAAACCCCTCTCTTTGTATGAGGGCATTGTATTTGAGGCTGTGTAATAGATGTGTATTCGTGTGTGAGCGAAAAACAGAGAGGTGAGACTGTGAGAGAAAACAGAGGATATTACAACGTATTTGCTGTAGGTTGTGTCTCTTCATTTTGCTGGATAATAGAAAGGAAGGACCGGCTGTTCAGGGTGGACGTAGCCCAAACTGGGTGAACCACGTATATCTGTGTCTCTCTTGTTTTATGCGTTTTCTGTGTTTATATTTCTACAATATTTTATGTGTTCCATTGCTCCGTAATATATAATTTTCTAACAGTGGGAAATTTATTTTGTAGGACCAATTCAACCTCCAGGAAAGAAGACGGGTGCGCAGTATATCATCACCATGACTGAGTATTTGACTAGGTGGGCAGAGGCACAACACGTGAAGGACTGCATAGGGTAACCACAACAAAGTTCCTATTTGAATGCGTGCTGACCCGGTTTGGTTGCCCAAATATTTTGATGAGTGATCGCGGTACACACTTCCTTAATGAAACGATCAACATGCTAATGGAATAATTCCAAGTCTATCATCAAAAAAGCATGCCATATCATCCTAAGGCCAATGGGACAGTGAAAGCATTTAATAAGATATTAGAGAATACACTGACAATGGTTTGAAATGCACAAAGGAATGACTGGGATGTGCGTGTACCAGCTGTGTTTTGGGCCTATAAAACTACTTGTAAAAAGATTATTGGTCAGACATTATTTAGGTTGGTCTATGGTGTTGAGGCTGTGATGCCTATGGAGTATATTGTGCGTAGTCTATGCATAGAAGTGTTCATAGGAATGGCAGACTGCGGAGCTTTAGAAGAGTGGCTCGTGCAACTGACAGAGCTGGAGGAAGATAGAGTTTTGGTTGGATTCCATCAACAAGTTCAGAAGGAGCGTGAAAAGGCATGGAACATTCGACACATCAAACTGCACACCTTCAAGGTAAATGATTTAGTTTTATTATATGACAAAGTATTTGATAAATTTCCAAGAAAATTTCAGATGCATTGGCTGGGGCCATATGTGATCAAAGAGATCACCGATGGCGGAGTAGTTCATCTTGAGAAATTGAATGGAGATCCATTTATGGGAAAGGTAAATGGTAGTCGATTGAATCCATATATTAGGGATCCAGCCAGATGACTATATGACGGTAGCACAGTCTTAGCACTCTAGGTAGCTGTAAGGAGGTGCGAGACTATAAACTACACTTCTTAGGTTGTAGAGTTGCGCGATGATGGGTCTGCATAGAACATAAGGATGTCATAGTACCAACAGAAGTGTGAAGGGAGCTGCGCCATAGGGGTGGAGACCGCGCAACATAGCCAAAAAGCAGCAATTACCATCACTGTTCATGATTTGACTGCCAGAAAATGGTTAAGAGGAGCGGGCTGCCGATATTTAAGGCATTTAAGGATGAAATCAATTGTGAAATCTTTGGAAATCTACCGCCAATCTCGCATTTATGGATGGATTTTGGGGGGAATGGCCGAATTTGAATTCGAAATTAGCTATAAATTACAGGTGGCCATCCAACGAGAAATGCTTTGCATTCTGAGAATTTCTGAGCTGTGCTGTCTGTTGTGTGAACTCTTTGAGAATTCACTTGCAAGCCCTGTGTCTGATCAGTATCCTGAATATGATCAGAAACTCATTAACAACTTCATGTTTGCACCAGCTAAGACCACTAGTACTGGGGGTGTTGTCGCCTCTGAGGGAGCTTCCCTTAAGGTCTTGAGTATGGAGGTTTCTGCAGGAGTGCCTAAGGCGCTGAGGTTGCCTAGGCTAAAGCCTATGTCGACAAGAGAGATTCCCAAGCTGAAGAAGGAAAAACAAAAGAAGACGCTACCGGTGCGCGAGTCACTAAGGAAACATTCAACTACACAGGCTCAAAGAAAAGAAAATCCAACCGCACAGGAGGAAGGCAAAGTGGTAGATCTACAGGCCGAGGAGGGTGCAAAAGACATAGATATTGAAGGGGTATACCCTATTTCAAAGCTACCAGAGAAAATCCCTCCACACCAGGGAAAGGTGAAGGTCCTAAAGGACCCAAATGAGGGACAATTCCTCAACACACCCTTGCTGCCAGAAAATATAACTTTTGAAGGTCCGCACTTGGCGTGCATCCCACATTTGAAGCTTGAAGATTGGGATTTGGGGGACATCTAGTGGTTCCCCCACTTGGATACTGATACCTTCATGAAGAGGGTTTTCTACAAGGAGTCTGGTGTCACCACACTAGAGCCAGTGGAATGGATTCGTGGGGTAAACAAGGCAGGGTTGTTGAACCTGCTATGGGTGCCTCACTACCACCGCATTGCCATAAATTTGACAGTCATTAAGCAGTTGCTATGCCTTGTGCATGACGGGTGCTTGTGGTTGAGTGAGCCAATACCAATAATTGATATGTTGATCCATTAGATCACATTGTTACCTCATTCTGGACTAAATCTGGCAAAGGCATTTGGTGGAAAGACGAGAGAGTGCGACCTCGCCGAGAAGATGAAGGAAAAGTTCCAACTTGTCAAGAAACTACACTGGTATTCCATTTCTAGTATTACTAATCTCTTGGTGAAGGTGGCCACCCAAGTTTTGGCTGGGAAAGTGATGAGAAAGTGCCACACGGATGAGGTGTTGACATTAGTGGTTTCGTTAGCGGTTGAGTGCACAGAGGGCATACAGTTGAACTAGGCACACTACCTGTGCATCGAGTTTCTTGCGAACTGCAAAGAGGCACAGGACCATAGTGAAACCTTCCATTATTCATGGCTATTATTATCAATTTTTCCGGTTGCATGGGAGTTACTAGAGGATAACCAATTTCCTCTGATCGAGACTAGTTTTCCAGAAGCCACAAAATTTTCATCTTTATGGGTCACTAAGGACGCTGACCCAGTCAGGGAAAGAAAAGTGTTTTGGGTACTGATGAAGGCGAGTATTTGCGCATCCATCAACCGAAAGCTGCAGTTGTCACCAACCGTCTTTGAGAAGCTATCTGGGTACGTAGAGTTCAAAGTGGATTTCCACCGTGTTTACATTTGAGCGTAGAAGGATCCAGATTAGAAGTGGTATGATCTCTCCTACTTGGCTGTGGATGATGCCATTACAAAAGTCCTCAAGCATTGGCTAGCAAATTGGCACACAACATCAGATTTGGCCGCTGAGACTAGCAAGTCCATGGGAAAGCAGAAAAAGGAAGTGGCCCTACTGAAGCTTCAATAGTTGGAAAAAAGGGGAAGAAGGAGACTAAGGAGAAGGCCCTGTTAGAAAATTATATATTACGGAGCAATGGAACACATAAAATATTGCAGAAATATAAACACAGAAAACGCACAAAACAAGAGAGACACAGATATACGTGGTTCACCCAGTTTGGGCTACGTCCACCTCGAACAGCCAGTCCTTCCTTTCTATTATCCAGCAAAATGAAGAGACACAACCTACAACAAAGACGCTGTAATATCCTCTGTTTTCTCTCACAGTCTCACCTCTCTGTTTCTCGCTCACACACAGAATACACATCAATATCGCCACCTCAAATACAATACCCTCATACAAAGAGAGGGGTTGCCTTCTAGGGAAAAAAACCCTAAACTAAACATAAGTTCTACCGTCAGATCATCCGCCTAATGAACGGCCCAGATTGACTAGAGATTACTATACTTTTACAAGGAAAATTTACATCTGGTTTTAGCTTCGGGGGCGCTGCCCCCAAGCCCCCGCCGGGGACCGATGGCCCCCGACCCCCCAGCCCCCGCGGGGGGGACAAGTCCCGCATCCCCCCGCGTGGAGGGGTGTACAAAACTTCCTGGGGTATACATCCCGCTAAAACAAAAACCTCTGAACAATCATGCTCCACACACAACAGGCCCAAGCAGAAGTGGAGTGCACCACAAAGGAACAAGCAAAACAGGAAGAGCGTGTCTTTGATAGAAGTCATAAATATCCTTTGCCCCAAACGGAGGAAGAAGAACGGTCAGAACAAGATGATGAATATTAGGAGAGCACTCCTTTCCGTGTAAAGCAACATAGGGAATAGGAAAAGGAGGGAGAGAAAAAGAAGTCCAAAGCCTCCAAGTCGTCGCTCGATCCAATTACCTTGACAGAGGGCAACTTAGATAATATTGGTGACAAGGTAAGGGACATGAAAATAGAACTGCTGCAGTAGTTTGAACAACAGCAGAAGCAAGCACTGGCTATTATACAGACGGGTCTGCACGAGCTATAGATCCAAACAGCTAGACGCTGGGCAGGTGTAGGATAGTGTAGTGCTTGATCAACTAGTTTGGCGGCAGGGACCACTCAAGCAATAGAGTTGGTTCAATCCTTGGATATTTAGGCAGTCGTGCTACCTGATGGAGCTTTGAGTACATAGGCAGATGCTGACAAGGATACTATCATCACTTTAAAGAATATTGTTCTAAACGTGGCCGCACTCCCCAATGAATTCCTTCACAGGCTACAAGCAGGTGTGATTGCAAAGACTCAGGCCTGAGAGCAGTGCACGCTGAGCATGGTCAATGAATATAAGGTTAACAACGAACAAATGTTCATTGAGAAGATGACCATGCTAGAAGCATGGAAGAAGGTTCAGGAGTAAAACAAGTGAACCACAACCGTGGTAACCGAAATGCAGAACTGTTCCAAAATTGCATATACCGGAAGAAGCGCCATTGGAGGAAAAGATAAGGAAGTTGGCTATAGGGGTGCGCGATGCAAAGACAAAAGTGGCCAGTGTTCAGTTTGAACTGGACCTTAAAAATTAGAGCTTAAGTTGAAGTCACAACCTTCAACTCCACTAGAGGTCAGAGAACAGCGCGAGGTAATTGTAAAGGATGGAGTGGTAGCATTAGATTCCATGGTAGCAGACTACACTACACTCTTTGAGAAATCCATGGAGGTAGTCATGACGCTCCAAGGGGATCCTAACTTGTAGAGGTTGAATGTGGAAGCCCATGAATTGTAGTAGTAGTACAATGAAGCAAAAACGACGATGCACACCGTTGCTATCTTCTTATGGAGATAAGGTTACAAAATTTCTTCTTACCCAAAGTATGTGGAATTAAATTTTGATAACGCCATTGCATCCTATTCATCAAGATATTTTTGGTAATATAAAATTTACCTCAATCTGATTCAGGGATTGAAAGTTAAACCCTTTTAAAGATTGACCAATTAGACAGTGCCATGTGGCCTTCATGTGGACAATGAATAAACACCTCACAAATTAAGTCCATGGCATGAATGGTTGGATTATATCAATGAACTATATTCACAGTAGACACCCCTGCCTTCTAGACAATTAACAAAGGTGGAGGATGTCTGTTATTTATCTCCTTTTACATTAGTTGATAGAGAATTTTTCTATCACACCTTCTATTAACCACACCCATATCTAGAGAAGGGTCAAACAAAACCTGGTGCTAAATGAAAATTACGAATGTAAACTTATAAATTAATTAATGAATGAAACTATGTCTGAAATTTTATCAACCTCACCAAATGCAAAGGGAAATCCTTAAGTATCTTCCAATATGCGTGGGTCTGAGATGACATGACATAACCTGTGGCACCACTAGGGCATCCATGTAGCCATATAGAGTCCATGCCATCTAACTTCACATCACCCTTCCTCCATGATGACTTCCTAATGTTACATTAATGTCAGGGTGATGTCACCTTTCCAATGGCATCCTCTAGCGGTGCCATGTGTCATCCAAAAAATAGTCCCTTGATTATCCAAAAAGGTCATTCTTACCTACCACATGTCACACTGATAACGTTCCGATTCAGTAGTATCTCCATGCCATCCAAACCATGTCCTCTAGAATCTTCACATTGAATCCACTTAACCTTGGCCTTCATGGAATTTTCCACCTCATCTAGAATTAAGTGTCCTTCATGCAGTTTCACATTTTCATGTTTATGGATGGAGGGGAATTTCGTCACTTTCTCTATCATCCACACCTAAGTCCATAAATAATTCAATTGAATCCCAACACTAGACAAGAAGCACTGTCATGAATTTTCCCATCTACAAATGCCAATATTTGATGTTGCACCTTCTGTCTATTATGCCTAGTCCAAAGGAATTATCACTTGGCTAAGTGGGAGTGGGTGCAAGATTAATATATAATAATTTATATTAATAATAAACTGACCATTAAAGGTAATCATGGTGATTATAATTAATACAAGTTCCCTGGCCTAAATGGAAATTTGTTCGTTGCAATACATTGACTTAGAAAACTTTGGGATTTCAGGGACCTTGCCCAAGCCTTCTTTGAGACTCAGTATTGCGTAGAACACCATAATTCCATAGGGTGAAACCCTTATGTAATGCTGATCGTTTAAGGCATTATACACATGCCTAATGTATGAAATAGGATTATCAACATGTAACAACCCTAGGTTAAAAGTTCATGTAATAAAGTTAATAAAGGAAAAATAAGACTAGGGTCATGGGACACTTATTCCAAGCTGAATGTTGGGCGAAGTATCCTAGTGGGAATCAATTATTGTGTATTATGGCTAAGGGGAAATTGGAAAATGATATGAAAAAAGATTTGAAAAGGTAAAAAGGAATTATTGGCATTTGTTTTATGAAAATAAAGGAAAATAGGAGAAAAGGGAGGTGGAAGGTCACAAGTTGCACGTGAGGAGGAAATTGAAGGAAAATTAAGGAAAATGAAGAAATTAGAGGCATCAATAATAAAAAGACATCAGAGCATGATTTTGGGCCTTTTTTCAATTAATTTTTGGAATTAGTATTAGAGAGGAGAAGAGCACCAAGAGGAGAAGGAAAGCAAGTAAGCAAAGGAAAGCAAGGAAAGCAAAGGAAGGACAAGGAAAGCAAAGGAAAGAAATGATCAAGAAAGAAAATTTTGGATCAAACAACTTTAGTGGGAATAATGGCAGGTAATAGGTTGCATGTATGATTTCCTAGCTGGTTTTGGCATGCATGGTATGTGCATGTGTATTTGGTTCATTTGCTATCATTGGAATGCGTTTTGTCGGGTTTTGACAGTGGTTTTAGCATTGCCTTTCTATCTTCAGATAGCCATGGTGTGATGGGATTATTTATCATTTGATCTTTTGATTTCCAGAAGGTTTTCGATCTGGGTGAGGTGGTCTCAAGAAAATCCCAAGGGTTGGGGGTGGAGATGGATTTTTTGCGAGAATCCATTGACAGGTGGTTGGAGACAGGGAAATTACTCAAGGGATGGTGAAGGAATTCCGACATCCAAGCTCGGTTTTGTTTTTTGATCTCAGGATCTGTTTAGGTGAGATCACAATATGGTGAGGGTGGAGGTAGTTTAACCTCTAGATTTCCTTGGTTATTTATGGATTGGTTTATACCATGAGATCCCACATTCATGTTTGGAATATGGCACCAGGGTTGGTTAAAAAAAAGATTTGGTTCAATCAATATATGGTCGGGGTGGTACGTGGAAACCCATGACTTGGTTGGACTTTTCATATGGTTAATAAGAGCTATTTTTTTCTAGTATTTGAGGATTAATTACACTTGTGATTATGTGGATTTAATGGTTGTTCTATCATTGTTATCTATCCGATTATATGTTGGTTAGAAGCATGGTTATTTGACAGATCTAAGCATGGCTCTCATCACATTTTAATTAATGAATGAAAGGTTATTGAATTAATGAACTAATATATGTCATTGTAGCTATTGTGAGAGGTCATCAATCCTTCTTGGTGAACCTAAGATAAGTTTCAGATCCCAATTTTTAGATATGCATTCATGACATGTAGGTTGCATGTTTAACATGTGTTTGACGTAATTCCTATCTTATTTAGGAGGGTTAAAGTTAAGTCCTTGTTCAATTTTTAGTTTAGAAGCTTTTTTTCTATGTTATTTATCATTTTTGTAAGTTTCACTGAATTCTGGGCAGACGCCTGAGTCCTAGCCCTTAAGTAGTGGACCAAAATTCGGGATTGCTGGCACAAAAATAACTGGAAAAGTCCATAGTCACTATAAAATAGGAATATGGGAGAGAATGGAGACTTAAAATCACTTGGAGGCTGTTGGCTTGAGGGGACCTAATCCAGGTTCAACGTTAGATAGCCAAAAAAATCCATACACTATTGGGCCTTTCGACATCAGCTCGCGGAGCGCAGACCGAAGTCTCACCCGAAGCAGTATGGGGTGATGCTGGAACAAAGTTTCTGCACCCTGAGATGATTGTGATGTTGTTTAATTCCCTCTATCCCTATCTTCACATAGGTTTCTTCACTCTAGAGCTCACAAGAAAAACCCTCTGTTCCAACCTTTAATACCTATGTGAAAGGATACAATCGACCTTCGCTTAGCCTTAACCTGTTGCTCAAGTACTTTTGTGCTGCTAGAGCAACGAACCATGCAGATTCCCTAATTACTCTCAGTGACTTGCTTATCTTATCAATTACTTAAAGTTAACACCATGTAAATAGATATTTGTAAATGCATTTAATTATTCAATGTGATTGCAATAATTCGCGCATCATACAAGCATAATAAAGGAGATTCATACATAAAATATCCAGATGCATCAACAGAACAAGAACACAGAAATTGCCGAATAATTCCCTTTATCGATAACTTCCAAGCGTTTACAGATGCTTTCCACACTATGCACACAGCTACAGGGGTTTTCACACTCAGCTGTGGACTTCTACCCTAGGCCTTTGCACACTCAGCTGTAGAGCCTCTACCTACGCTACAACCCAAGACTTAGAATTCTTTCTTCAAAAAATATGACTCCATTACATCATTCATCATTCTATATCCCTTTAACTACTTAGAGTATACAATCCCATGGTCTGTGGACCATGGGTAGATCTCTTACAACTGACTTTACTTTACAAAACTAAGGGTGGACTACCCTTTATGACACATAACATCTTCGCACTCCGTGACCACAAAATGCAGAGTCTTTTCATTTTTATTACAAAATTTGACTCAAACATGGGATTTTAGTCCCAAAACTGCCCTTGGGGGATCTCGCAATAGGCCCCCAACACAAACATCATGACTCGCCCTCGAGTTAATTAGTAGGTGTGGAGATATTTGCACGAAGCCCATCTAGCTCGACCCGTACGACTGCTACCTCGGCCATGCATTGAGCTACCACCTGCTTCACATCTTCCACTGTCTTCTCGGTCACTGCTCTTGTGTTGTCAGCATGAAGCTTTTATTGTGTCGCTTGCAAAGTTGTAAGATTGCCTTCAATGTTTCCTGTGACTGTGTAAGCTTCCTCCATCCAGGGCTTTAGTCACGCCTTCAACACTGCTTCCTTGTGTAGCACTGCGTCCACATGTTCCTTCAGCTACTTGGCCTCCTGAAGCTTGGCTAGCCTCCGTGTCAGCGCGACAGTTCGCGCTCTGCCCTTAACTTCATCGTAGTGCTGTTGTAGCTTGCACACTTCTGTCTCTAGCCTCTGTACATTTGGGTACTCCTTGCAAGCTTGTCAGGACCTCAAATGGTTGCTTGAACAACTGTGTGTAGTCTACTACTGCACTTTCCATCGCCATGACTACTTTTGTGACAGTTGTTTCTCATTGTTCCTTTACCTCTAGTGGTGTTGAAGGCTGGGCCCTCAACTGGAGCTCTATAATCTAGAGGTTCAACTCCAACTGAACCCACGCCATCTCTATCAGAGTGTTGCACACCCCTGTGGCCAACTTACGGATGTGGACCTTGACTGGTTCCTCCTCTAGAATGGCCAACTCTGGGACCATTCTGCATGCCTCCTCAACAACCTGCATGATCTTCTTGCTCTGGTTGGTCGCCTCAGCAATGATGGAACATTTCCGGCAACAAAACCATTTGTTGGCTTGAGAGGGCCTAACCTAAGTTTAGTGTTAGATAGCCAAACAAATCCCTACACTACTAGCCCTTTCGGCATTAGCCCGTGGAGTGCGGACTGAAGTCTCACCTGAAGCAGTATGGGGGGATGATGGAACCAAGTTTCTACATCCTGAGATGGTTGTGATGTCGTTTAATTCCCTATATCCTTGCCTTCACGTAGGTTTCTTCGCTCTAGGGATTGCAGACAAACCCTCTGTTCCAACCTTTAATACGTCCACGAAAGGATACGATTGACCTTCACACAACATTAACCTATTGCTCAGGTACTTTCGCGCTGCTAGAGTAGTGATCTGTGCATATTCCCTAATTAATCTCAATGACTTTCTTATCTTATCAAATACTTAAAGTTAACACCGCGTAAAAAGATATTTGCAAATGCGTTTAATTATTCAATGTGATTACAATCATTCACGCATAATACAAGGATAATAAAGGATATCCAGATGCATAAACAGAACAAGAACACAAAAATTGCCAAATAATCCCCTTTATTGATAACTTCCAAGTGTTTACAGACCTTGTCCACCCTGCGCACATAGCTGCAGGGGTCCACGCACTTAGCTGCAAACTCCTACCCTAGGGCTCTGTGCACTCAGCTGTAGAGCCTCTACCTACGGTACAACCCAATACTTAGACTTCTTTCTTCAAAAACTATGACTCCATTACATCATTCATCATTCTATATCCCTTTAACTACTTAGAGCTTAGCTCTTTTTATACAATACCATGGTCTGCGGACCATGGGTAGATCTCTTAAAACTGACTTTAATTTACAAGACTAAGGGAAAACTACCCTTTATGACACATAACACCTTCACACTCCGTGACCACAAAATGCAGAGTCTTTTCATTTTTATTACAAAATTTGACTTAAACATGGGCTTTTAGCCCCAAATCTACCCTAGGGGGATCCTGCTCCCAACAGCCCCCCAACACAAACATCGTGACTCACCCTTGAGTCACTCGGTAGGCGTGGAGGTCTTTGCATGAAGCCCATCTAGCTCGATCAGTATGACTACTACCTTGGCTGTGCATTGATGCTTCCTGCTTCACATCTTCCACTGTCTTCTCGGTCACAGCTCCTGCGCTGTTAGCCCGGAGCTTTTGTTGCATCACTTGCAGAGTCACAATCTTGCCTTCAATGTTTCTTGTGACTACGTAAGCTTCCTCCAGCAAGGGCTTTAGTCGCGCCTTTATCACTGCTTCCTTGTGCAACACTGTCTCCACTTGTTCCTTCAACTGCTTGGCCTCCTGTAGCTTGGCTAGCCTCTATTTCAACGTGACCATTCACGCTGTGCCCTTAACTTCATCATAGCACTGTTGTAGCTTGCGTGCTTTCGTCTCTAGCCTCTGTACATTTGGGTCCTCCTGCAAGCTTGTTAGGACCTCAAATGGTTTCTCGAAAAACTGTGTGCAGTCTGCTACTGCACTTTCCACCATCGTGACTACTTCTGTGATAGTGGTTGCCCGCCGTTCCTTTACCTCTGGCAGTGTTGAAGGCTGGGCCCTCAACTGGAGCTCTGTAATCTGCAGGTTCATCTCCAATTGAACTCGCTCCATATATGTCTGAGTGTCGTGCACCCCTATGGCCAACTTGTGGATGCAAAGCTCAACTGGCTCCTCCTCTCAAATGGCCAACTCTGGGACCATTCCGCATGCCTCCTTAATGACCTACATGATCTTCTTGCTCTAGTTGTCACCTTGGCCTTAGCAGCGATAACAACATTTCTAGCAACATAACGATTTGTAGGCTTGACGGGGCCTGACCCAGGTTCAACATTAGATAGCCAAACAAATCCCTACACTACTGGCCCTTTCGACATCAGCTCGCGGAGCGCATATCAAAGTCTCATCCTAAGCAGTATGGGGGGATGCTGGAACCAAGTTTCTGCACCCTAAGATGGTTGTGATATTGTTTAATTCCCTCTATCCCTGCCTTCGCGCAGGTTGCTTCGCTCTAGGGCTTGCAAGACCATCCCTCTTTTCCAACCTTTAATACCTCCGTGAAAGGATACGATCGACCTTTGTGCAGCCTTAACCTACTGCTTAGGTACTTTCACGCTGCTAGAGCAGTAATCCATGTATATTCCCTAATTAATCTCAGTGACTTGCTTATCTTATCAAATGCTTAAATTTAACACCGCGTAAACAGATATTTGTAATTGCGTTTAATTATTTAATGTGATTGCAATCATTCACGCATCATATAAGAATAATAAAGGAGATTCATACATAAAATATCCAGATGCATCAATAGAACAAGAACACAGAAATTTTAGAATAATTCCCTTTATTGATAACTTCCAAGCGTTTACAGACCCTATCCACCCTGTGCACACAACTACAGGGGTTGGCGCACTCAGCTGTGGACTTCTACCCTAGGCCTCTACGCACTTAACTACAGAGCCTCTACCTACACTACAACCCAAGACTTAGACTTCTTTCTTCAAAAACTATGATTCCATTACATCATTCATCACTCTATATTCCTTTAACTACTTAGATTATTAGCTCTTTTTATACAATCCCATGGTCCGTGGACCATGGGTAGATCTCTTACAACCAAATTTACTTTACAAAACTAAGGGTGGACTACCCTTCATGACACATAACACCTTCGTCCTCTGCGACCACAAAATGCAGAGTCTTTTCATTTTTATTACAAAATTTGAGTCAAACATGGGATTTTAGCCCCAAAACTACCCTTGGGGGATCCCGCTCCCAATAGAGGTCTTGTCAAGGGAGCGAATGAGGCTCTAGGTCATATAGGAAGTTGAGTCTTATCATAGTGACCCTCAGATCATGATTACCTAGGGTAAAATAGTGAAATTGGGTAAATGTGGGAGGAGGCAATTAGAGGGTGGTATGAGAGCCAAGTTGCACTCTCTTTGGGCGAAATCTAATGTTCTCAAGGTTATGGTTGTCATGCATGGGGTCATGGTATATAGTTTGTATGGTCATGCACGATGTTGTTATATTGATATGATTATAATTATATATGTATCATGCTAAAGTGGACTGATTTTGTAGATAAGATAAGCCTCCCTTGAACAACATGAAATATGGTTTTGATTTTGGTATGTATTTGGTTTATTTGACATGGCCTACTAGAAGGAAGAAGAGAATTAGAGATGGAGAGAAAAATGGTGGACTACAGTTCTCATGACTCTCCTTATATATTAGTTGGGCAATAAGGAGATGTGTATTCTCTTGGTATAGTAGATACATTGAGGAGTTTGAGGGTAGAGATCAGAAGTTGCAAATAAGACAATGACAGGTTGGTTAAGGCTCAAGAAATACTTGCAAGGGCTCAGGAAAGACATGTAGAAGTGAATGCAGTGATTCTTCAGAGACTTTTAGATTTATAGAAACAAGGACAATTGAGGATCAGTCAAGAGTAAGAAGAGAAAAATAATGGAGCCTATGGTAGCAGGTCTTGGTTTGGATATAGGTTGGATAGAGGGGATATAGTCAGAGGCAACAGATCACTGGATACACCTGATAGGAGGACTGGAATGTATGAGAATAATTCTAGTTCCTCATCCAGGAGAGATTATCACAATGATCACCATCATCATCCGTATAGGAGGAGTGATTGCTTGCTTGAGTTCAAGAAAGTCAAGCCTCCTACATTTTATAGAGAGATAAAGAAGTTAGAAGATGCAGAGGCATGGTTGCTTTGGATGAAGATTTTTTTTAGACTACATAACTATTAAAAGAACATGAAAGCCAAAACAACCACCTTTAGTCTCAAAGTAAAATAAAATATTTTGCGGGAAGATGTGAAGAATGTCAAGGGAATTTGGGAAGAAGAGTTGATTTGGGATGAGTTCGA
Source organism: Pinus taeda (assembly GCA_000404065.3). Lineage (NCBI taxonomy): Eukaryota > Viridiplantae > Streptophyta > Pinopsida > Pinales > Pinaceae > Pinus > Pinus taeda. The sequence continues at coordinate 133,951 of APFE031588915.1, read as the reverse complement.
GAGACTCTTCAAGAAGAATTACCTATCAGAGAGATACTACGATGACAAAGCTAAGGAATTTAATGAGTTGCAAATGGGTTCTATGGAAGATGATGAGTATACTAGTAGGCTCCTAGAGTTGTTGAGGTATGTGCCTTACCTCAAGGATGAGAAGCCTTGAATCTTGGACATATATGTTTTCTTTTCCAAACTTCCCTTTCTTTAACTTCTTAGATCTTGCAATAAAAGTTTGACACCTTTCTTTTGATTCGATGTCATACTTTGCCTTGACCCTAAATTCTTCTAGATACATTGATCCCAAAACTCATCAAAAGGTGTAGTATCCTTTTTTGAGTAGATACTAGTTGCAAAAATACTCCAATAAGGTGGTAAAGCATTTAATACACAAATGGTCATTTCAGAGTTGGAAACAATGTCCCCAAGCCCTTGCAATTGGTCTGTTATTTGTGAGATCTTCATGAGTAAAGTTTCCATGTCTTCATCCTTTTATTTCCTTATTCTATATAGTTGGTTCCCTAAGGAAATATTTTGACCAGATTTACTAATAGAGTACAACTTTACCAACTTATCATACATAGCCTTCGATGTATTTAAATCAGTAGCAAAGGGAACTAGATGATATTTAATGGATTCAATAATGATCCTTTGTGCTTTTACTTCTCCCCTCTTGTATTTTGCTAACTCTTGAGTCTTCTTTTTGTTTGGTACAACCACTTCACCAAGGACATATTCCATGACTTCATTTTCTGTGAGTGCTAAGTCAATCCTCTTCATCCATGAAAGGAAGTTTGTTGATCCAATGAGCTTGTTGCTTTTATTGAAAAAAGTAACCATATGATCTATAGATTGAGACATAGAAAACAATATGATACTTTTTAACAAAAAATTCTCCTTCTTGAGATTTCTCCAACTCTATTGATGTTTTCAAGACCTTCAAGGAGACTTCAATGATGCCCTAAAATGATGATTTCTAGGATGTCTTCAAAAATGGTTTCTTTGAACAAATTCAAAGGGTGAATGATGATCCGAAGATTCCTTGATGCTTATTCTTATTCAAGATGATGCACTAGAACTTGTCCTTCCTTTCTTCAATGAGGGCTTGATGACGAGGTCTTCTTCAATGAAAGCTTGATGTAGTAATTTTCCTTTTGTGTCATTTTACAAATGATTCCCTTTGACAAGAAATCCATTCAAGATGAGATTTTAGTTGCCTTCTCTTGTTCACCTTAGCTTCGTTACCATGTTGGAGAATGTAGTAGGGAAACTATTAATTCAACTTCTCCTTAACCTTAATAATTGCTTGTGAACTTTAGTTATCTTCTTATGTTTCTTCATTAGGTATTTTCTTCAAACAATTATCAAGAGAAAAAGAATAAAGACAATGGATACAAGTATTAGGCTCCAAGCCAGGGAAAAACCCATCCAAGGTGTAAATCTAAAAGTAATATCTTCTCTTCTTATATAACCTACTTCAAATCAGAAAATGAAGGCCCAAACCGTAAGACCAAGACCTCCTCCTAGCACCAAGTGATGCAGATCTTTTCACTTCAATAATGCATGCAAAATTGCATATAAAAGGACATGTAACTATGAAAGCATACTGCAAAAAGAAGTGGAAATAAAATGCAACCATGAGAAACAAAGGCACAAAACAAGTTGATAACGGAGCTCACCCAGTGCAGGTTACGTCACTAGGCCCTACTTAATGTGGGGAGGCCTCTTTCTTTAATCTTCAATGAAATAAAATTGCATTACATTTACAAAATATACCTTATAGCTCCAGTTCTGGAGATGACCTGAAAATGAACATCTCTATTGAAGAAATAAACTATATTGTTGAGTTTGTGGAAAAAAATCATGAAAATTGGCTATAAAGTCAACCCCATTCTATGATGGTGACTGATGGAGATCTAGGGAATCCTTTAGATTCCCCATAAATTCCCTCACAGGAATATTCCTGGTCTCGACCTTTGTGTGCATAGGGTTTCGCGCCAAGTTCCACTGAGTTGATTTTTTTAGTTGCCGGGGTTCCACCTTCCTCCCCTTGTCTATAGTTCAACACCCCTTTAAATATGTTTGGGTGGCATTATAAATAACACAATGCCACTTGGTGCGTTGGTAGTGGCGGTTCTACAGGTTCATTGGGTTCCCGTTGGTCGCAGGGTTGAATCCTCGCCTGATCTATTCTACGTGTTATTTTGGCCGGCGGTTAACTGTAATCATTGTCATTTTATGTTAAGTTTAACACCACCAATGGCCCCGCTAGGTAGATTCAACACTCTCTAGTGTTATATAGTAACATTATTTGTTGACCGTTCTAAGTCGGGTTGTCACTTGTGGTTTGTTTGTGAACTGTAATGGGTTATGGTTGGCGGTTTTACAACCGAAAAATTTGACTCCTTCCAACTCAAAATTTCCACTTGACCACCAATTATAGCCACAGGTTTGGTGGGCCCACCAGCCAATTTGATTGGTCTCCAAACTACACTGCCAAAAATAATTGGTGCCACTAAAAGCAACCTCCAAACTTAGCCGTTTTCAAGATTGACCACAACTAGTTGCTTGTTAAATTAGCCACCAAAGTTGGCCTTGTCCAGGTGCACTCACCAGTCATGGGGTGCAATGTGATGCCCTATAATTGGGCCATGTGGTGACCCTGGATTCATCCTAGTCACTGTTCAAAGTACCTAATCTATGTGACACATGGCACGCTTTTGTGCTGCCACATCATCATGCTGACGTCAACATGGCATCACTCTACCACGTATCATTGGCTCATTCATCAAGAATATTCCCAATATTCCACTAATTATCCTGTATAGATGTGCCACGTGGCATCTATGCTCCCACACCTACAAATTTTTTACAGTTTTGTCGAAAACTTCAGCAAGCCATAACTTTCACATAACGTGTCAGATTGAGTTGTTGTTCACACCATTCGATTTGAGGTGGGTTTTGTTGAGTTTCAAGGACTTTGACAATTTGGCCTTTTAGGATCCTCCTAAATCATTCCTCCCCACTCAGAAGCTTTTGGTCTTCCAAAATTATGAACACAATCTGTAATCTGTTGCAATCCCTCATCTACACACCAAGTTCCTTGTCAAGACACACTTCCTTCTCCTTCACCTTTGTACTTTGGAGCCATAATTGATGAACCAACACCTACATTCTATGCAAACTTGTAGTACATTCTTTACAAAATACATGTTCTTAATACAAGTCCAATCATGACCCAAACAACCCCATAATTTTCAAAAGATTATTAACCACACACTTTGGCAAAGTTTACATCAAATTAACAACAAAAACTATTACCCAAACTATCAATAAAAGGGGCCAAAAATATCATCATGTTGAATTCATAAGTGATGGAAAACACTTCATCACTTTTACAATCATTTCACAACATGTGATTTACAAAATGCAGCCATGAAAAGCTACTCTATCTAATAAAACCATCTCTCACTGAATAAACTGAATGCATCATCTCCTTACGGTTGATTCACTTGTTTAAGAACTTCACCAAATGGTTCCTTCATAGGTTCTTTCTGGTCATGGAATGCTTGACATTTGGCTCTCTGATGTCCATCCTTTTTGCAATGACTGCAATGATTCTTTCTCCTCCAAAATTTCTAGATCACCTTGGCATGTTTTTTCTTGATGCGCCTGTAATGAGGAGAACTTCCTGTGGAATCCTCACTATCACTGGAATATGGTGATGTGCTCCCTTAATCTGTGATTGTTTGGTCATTGGTTGTCTTGGAGCATTTTTTCAACCTCATTTATGATATAACCAAGTCTTGCATAGGAGGAAAATTCCTCCACTTTGATGGGATTCACAATGTCTTGGCCATTAATGTCAAGGCCTTTTTCTTGATACCCCATTTTATTCAAAAAATTTGATCCAATTCCTATAGTATGCTTCTTAAAAGCAGTGAAATCGTCATCATAAAAAGAACATGAAATGGAAGAATCACTTTTACCTAAGGCTTTTTATGCTGTAGTTTTTCCAAGGCCTCCTCCTTGGCTTGTAACTAGCGTTGTAACCTTTGTTTCTCCTATTCTGTTTCTTGTAGGAGTCTCCTTAGTTCAAAATTCTCTGCTTCAATTCTTTGGTTGATCTCTTCGAGTGCCCTTTTTATCTTTGGCATAATATCTATTGAAATATTTGTCTTATCACTTGAATTAGAACCCAAGAATAGGTCCATCACCATCAATTCTGAGAGCTGTGATATTCATCTCATCAATTGAGTCAGATCCTAGGTTAATTGGTCCAACACCTGCAAATATTGCAGCTGTGATCTTCTCCTCATCCTATGATTCAAATTCTTGGTCGTGTTGCATGATAACAACCGTATTCTACTTATTTTTTTACCATTCCTCTTTGGCCCTAATTCTAGATGCAATTTCTAACAATTCTCCTCATCATGCCCTTATTTCTAACAATGAGTACAATAGGGATTTGATTCTCTTATCTTAGCTGTAGCTATCCTATTTGGGAATTCATCTTGCTCATGTTTCCCCCTGCTTTCAATATGTACAACCTTCACACTAACTTCTTGATTGCAGATCGAATTCGTTTCCAAATGAGGTTGAGTAGCTTGTATTTATACTCATCTGTGGAGGTCGAATAGCCCACTCTGGGACGACTTATGCTAGGATGCTTAATTTGAATTTCTTGACTCAAAATAAATTCTTTTACATGGTACATTTTCCCCAGATGGGTCTTATATACATGACATTGACCAGGGGAAAGTTTTAAGGACAAAAAGCTACCTTGAAGTTTAAAAACATTGGCGAATCTCACTAGTCCCTAATATGCAAACTATAAAATATTTACTAATATATCTGTAAAATTATTCAAATTTATTATGATTATAAATATATTGTCTCTATAATGTTGGGAAATTTTAACGTAAAATAATTTATATTGTAAAATTTGGGCGAATAATTTTTAGAAAAAATGGAAATTGGTGCATCTTTTTTTTGGAAAAATCATGGAAAATTGGCCCACCTGCAACTATTATCCCCTAAAAGTTTCCATGACATTGAATCTATAGAAGTTTATGAATAATATGACACTTATTCAACCGAGATTATTCTGATTATACACTATTGCGGAATACATGCATAATACATAATCTCATCTATGTTGATCATCAATTTAGCAGTATTCAGAAACATACACATGCGCACGTAGAAGCATCAAACACATATATCAACACAGTATGTATCCCGGGGAAAGAATCTCGCTAAAAACCCCAAACTATATGCATGTTATATGATTGAGAACATGTAACAAACATAGTACAATACTCCTCACAAGTACTCAGTACTATCTCCACCTGTTACACACAATACAACTTAGATCTGATCTCCAAATCTCCTCCACTGCTTGCCTGCCTCCACTGCACAATCCTGCAAGAACAATAATTGATAACCAAACTCGTTCCAAGTTCTTTTTACCTTGGAAAATTACTCACCCTAGAAATCACATGAGCACAAGCTATAATCATTTGTTCTTGGCCACAATTCTCATTGGCATAACTCAATCCCACTGATTGTGCAAGATCTCATGCACAACTATAGTCACAACTGATAGCAATCTCAATCTCTAACACCTGTCTCCACTGAACTGTACATGCACTGAGTTAACTCATGTATTCTTCAGTTGCATTATGAGTTAATAATTAGTGAATTAATTAATAACTAATTCACACAACTCATCACTTAGTCTATTTTCCAGTTAGACTAAATACAACCAGTTCAACCAAGTCAAACTGAACACAACTCAATCAACTCCACCTCCAGCTCCACTAAACTCAACCAATTGAGTTCTAACTGAAGTCCTGCATGCAATAGCTCAGTCAACCCATAGGTAACCACGTTATTCCTTCTGTTAGCTGCATGTGCCACATCTGTAGCTCCAACTGAGGTGCTCCAAGAGAATAAGATAAAGTTTATAGTCTAAATACTATTATGAGCTAATAATATTTGATTGCTCTATATTTAGACTTGACAGTGTCACCGCTTTTGTCTAAAAATAGAAGTCCATCTATTTTTGCCAACTTGACCAATCATCCATAAACAACATCTTGCAACTCATAGACATGATCCATATATCTAAAAATAGACATAGTCTAAAAATAGACTTTGCGCCATAATTTGCCTGTGGGCCCACTTAGTGAAGGTGACTCCTTTCCACTAAGCTCCATCATCTTGTTGCATTCTCAACACTCCCTCTCAACAAGATATGGATTATCAACAACCCCTATCCTGCCTCGGTGGTATTCGAATTTGCTACTGGTGAGCACCTTCGTCAAGATATCAACATCCTGATCCTCCTTTGGAATGTATGAAAGTAACATGATTCTCTGTTGCACACAATCTCTGATATGATGGTACCTGATGTCAATATGCTTAGATCTATCATGAAATACAGGATTTTCCGAGAGTTTAATGCAACTCTGGTTATCACAGTAAATCACAGTATGCTCTAAATGAGAACCAAACAAACCGACCTGAATCTTCCTCATCCATATAGCCTCACATGCAGCCAAACTTGCTGCCATATACTCGGCCTCTGCTGAACTGAGTGCCACGAATCTCTGCTTCTTGCTGTACCAAGAAATTGCTGTTGACCCGATACTAAAGACCCCTCCTGATGTGCTCTTTCTGTCCATTGGGCTTCCTGCCCAATCTGCATCCGTGAAGCCACATAGCTTCACCTCATCCTCCTGTCTGTACCACAATCCATATCCCGATGTGCCTCTCAAATAACGCAATACATGCTTTGCCCGCCTTCCAGAAAGAGCTTGGTTTGCTTAACCATAGCTTGTGAAAGCTGATTAATAGAAAAACATATATCAGGTCGTGTATTGACCAGATACATAAGCGACCCCACCAACTGTTGATAAACAGTGGCATCCACTTCTTCTGCCGAAGTGGTATCCTCCTTCCTCCAACCTCCAGGAAGAGGAGTATCAACAGGCTTGCAGCCATGTATGTTGAACTTATCCAGTATCTCCCGAGCATACTTTCCCTGAGAAATAAATAGTCCATCACTATGCTGCCAAATTTCCAATCCTAGGAAATAATGAAGGAGGCCCAAGTCCTTCATCTCAAACTCCTTAGCAAGATCATCCTTTCATGAAAGTATCAACAGCTCATCACCCGTTAGAATCAAATCATCTACATACAGTACAATGATAAGCAACTTACCCTCCACCACAATCTGGTATAGGTGAGGATCCGCCTCACTCTTGGAGAATCCAAGTCTGGTAAAATAGATGTCTATCCGTGTGTACCAAGCACGTGGTGCTTGTTTCAATCCATACAACGCTCTCTTGAGCCTGTACACATGCGACTCGTTGTTGAAGATCTCAAAATCTTTGAGCTGCTTAATGTACACCTCCTCCTCAATGACTCTGTTGAGGAATGTATTCTTCACATCCATCTAATGAATGTGCCATCCCATATGCGCTGAGAGAGCAAGAATCGTCCGTATGGAAGAATACCTTGCAACAGGTGCAAAGGTTCCTCATAATCGATCCCCTGTATCTGTGAAAAGCCTGGGGTAAAAAATCTTGCCTTGCACTTCTCCACACTCCCGTCAGCTGCCTGCTTAACTTTGTAGATCCATCTCGAACCCACCACTTATTTCCCTTCCAGTCTTGGGACAATCTCCCATGCACTATTTCTGACAATCAAATCATACTCTTCCACCATGGCGTCTACCCATGTGGGATCCTCCACAGCTTCCTCGAAAGAGGATGGCTCAATCATGACACATTTTCTCATAAGAGCCATGTATCCAGTGTACCGATCAGGTGACTGTCTCTGCCTGTGTTGGGCTGTAGGTGGTCCTACAACTTTCTCTACATCTTGAGCCAGTCGTTCAGATTCTGTCAAGCGCTTTTTCCCTCTGATGGTTGGCGCTGCATGAGTGGTCTCTACCAATCCATGAACTTCGTCCTGTGGTTGATCCACATCTTGAAGCTCATCCTTAGGAACTAATAGCTCCTCATCTGCATGCAAGTGTGGCTCCCTCTCAAGCGAACACTTCATGGCTTTCTCCTCCTAAAATTTTATATCCCGTCAAACAACAGTTTTGTCACTGTTTGGAAAATACACACGATAGTTGTGGGGCGTATCAGTGTACCCCACAAATATCCCAACCTCTGCGGTCGGCTCTAACTTCTTCCTGGCATCCTTCGTCACATGCATGTAAATGTTAGCACCAAAAATACTCAAATGAGAAATATCAGGCCTCTTACCAGAATAAGCCTCCTCGGGTGTACTCATGCCAAGTATCCTGTGAGGACAACGGTTCTGGACATAAACTACAGTATTGCATGCTTCCGCCCACAAGTGAAGGGGTAGGCCTTGATCATGCAACATTGCCCATGCAGCACCCACGATCATTATGTTCTTCCACTCAACAACCCCTTTCTACTGTGGGTTACGGGGAGCTATGAGCTCTCTTCGAATCGCTTCTGCACTGCAGAATTCCTTGAACTCGCTAGAGATGTATTCACCACAATTATCGCTCCTGAGAGCCTTCACCTTGTTATAGAAATTTTTGGGCACTTCAACCCCAATCATAAATGTCCATAAACTGAGGGCTCCTAAGTCCCTAAAAGTGTTGCTTCACTGCCTAACGGGACAAGGTCAGCTGATTACATCATCTCCCAGAAGTTCTCCACTAAACACTTCTCAGAAATGGTAAAACATGGACCATACTGAATACCCAGTGCAGAGGGTGCGATGCATATCACTTTCCCAGTGTACAAGGTGCGATGCATACTGAATGGCCCCTCTGTAGGGTACGATGGTTGGGAATGGACAAATGGCAGGGATAAATTGCGAGGTGGAAGATCATGGAATCTTCCAGAAGCTTCCCCTCTAACATTTGCCTCTTTGTTTTCGACTAGGGATGAGTAAGAGATCATCATTCTCCAAGTGGAATCAGGAACTATCAGAGAGAGGACACTAATCAAGACCCCAGAAGATGACTCACCCCCCTATAATCATCTATATATGGATCCCTCATCACAGAGATCAAGAGGCTGGAATCTTGTATCTTGTAGAGAAGTGCTGTTGGTTTTCTGGTGTAACTTCATAGTGTTGGGTGATCTAAGCTTTACTTGAGGTGAAGAAGGGATTTCTTGTTGGAGGATGATGCTAGGCCAAAGCATATGGTTGTAATCCTCTTGCTACTCTTGATCTTAATAAAGCTATTCATGTTTTCCTCCATATTCTTGTATGTTTGCTTATATATACATTTGTATGGTTAACACATATCTGGTCCTGCATTATTTATAAATATAGATCTTTGTTCTTCGATAATAGTATCTTGCTGTGATTCCACAGGTGCTCTTTGAAGCTGGGCAGACGAAGAAGAAGCGGAAAAGCCCTATCAGGAAGGAGAGGAATCAAACAAGGAAATCAAGCGCAAGACTAAGGTTGGTCTCCTTTGTTCCACTCTTATCTATTTTATAAAGGAAAATGAAAGTAGAATTTACTTGTTTGTTTCTAAGATAGCTACCAGTCTTAGTGGGAATAACAGCATCTGAGTGGACACTATTCCCGGTAACAAAATGGCGACTCCGTTGGGGAGCGACTAGATTGTTTGTTAGCCTATCTTTGTTTCTTTTATAAACTTACAGACGGAGCCTGAAGCCAAGCCAACTAGCCTTCGAAGTGCATTTATTATACAAATGCAAAGTAGATCAATGATGCTTCAGTCTATCTCCGGGTTTTGTTTATGAATTAAACAATCGATTTGCAAACAGTCTAATTGCCCTAAGTGGTGGCTCTAGTAACCTCCTTAGATCAACCACTGTGATTTACATATACTGAACATCACTTACTCGGCCTAAATCCCTGAACTGAATTGCAAATTGTGAGTAAAAACTCATTTAAAGTCTCACACTGGTGCCATCGCACCCTGCCTTCAAGGAAGTCTGTATGCATCGCACTTCCCGAGTGCAATAGGTGCGCTGCATACTGAATTCACTGTGTGACAGGTGCGATGGTCAGGGAAGGTTAACTTTACCTTTAGACTTTGGTTTTTTCCTCACTATTTTCAGTCCTATTCAGGGGTTTAGCTGTCTGTGGTTAGTGTATATTTGTGAAATCCCCCTTCTCTTACATCATTCTGCCTCTATTGTGCAAAGAACTGTAAGTGTTTTTATGTATTGTGCACCATTTTCAGTTCTCTTTTGCAAAAAAGTAGCATAGTCGAACTATCGTTTCTAAATCTGAAAGTGTCGTAGCTGTCATTTTCAGTTATAGAAGAGAATCCCATTGTTCTTGATAGTTGATTATATAGTTACTGTTGTATGTTATTTGAATTAATAGTTTTTAAAGTGTCGAAAAGCAATTTTCATTTTGAAATCACAAAGTGTCTCTCTTACCTTCACTTCATTTTGAAAAGAAATTTGTTGAGTATTGTTGCTTTGAAAATAATTCAGATTTGCACATAGCTTTCTTATCGTCATTCATACATTAAGAAGGCTGAAAACAAATACATGCATGTGCATTTGCATTTAGACTGCTTGGTTTGATTTAGGACAGTGCATTTAGCGTGTGGTCTGCGCTCTTTGTTGAAAGATTCTTAACTTTCTGTCCTTAGTAGCTAGGATTTTCATTGCCAAAAGAAGATTAAACGTTTGTTTATCATCTTAGACTATATTTTAGGAATTGTATACACATCATGCAGTGAACCTGAAAGGTAAATTTTTAAGCAAGATCAACTTAAAATAAATTTAATGAATCTAACAATGCTTTGGAACCTAACACACAACATCTAGAGGTCTAGGCTAGAGACGTATTCCGGCGTTGTAAAACTTGGTAACTGTTGTTTCCATTGTTGGTTGGATGATTCCTCCACTCTGAGACAGCAAGTTCCAGTACAGACTTGTGCTCCCACGTACCGTCAAGTATATATTGGGAGACCACAATAGGCTGCATCATTTATCCTTAGGAAGTCATGTCTGCCACCCTATCGATCACAATGCACTGAACACATCATTCGGGAAGATTGACTGCTGTACCGTAAAAAGTATTCTGCAGTTTTGTGATTGGTTTGGTAATCTCCTTTGCCTAGATTTGCAAAGAAGTCTATTTTGCTCCTTTTCAGACTCCTTAAAAAAAAAGGTCCTCTGAGCACTTGTCACTCCAGGCTCATTAAAAATCGAAGGCGACTAGAGTCATCTTTTGTTTTTTCTTGACTCTTTAAAATTGAAAAAACAAGTTGTGTCAAAGCGTCTAAAATTTATTTTAATCGGAATAACATCACAAATTCCCTTGTTGGCCTTTAGGTTGAGAAAAATGGAGTCTACCAACCAAGGATTTCCCCTTGGAGGAAATCCTAGTGCCTTCTCCTCTTGGGGAGATGTTGGTGCACCCCATATGACCACATTGTCACTTCCAGGGTTGACGATTGGTTTGCTTGTCTGGCTCTTCTCTATCTTTGTCATTCAGAATCCCGTAATTCCTGAATAGTCAAGTCAGCAACTAGATGATTCTAAAGTTTCCCACCTACCTTCTACTTCGTCTGATTCTCCCTCTCCTTCCTCTTCGCTTGATAAAGCTAATAAAGCTAAAAATCAAGTAACTGAGAAGAAGAATAAGCAGAAAGAGAAAAAGGAAAAGAAGAAAAAGGAACCAAAATCAAAAGGGGGCAACCGAGTGTCATCTAGTGAAAATCCTCATACTGCACTAACTAAACCTAAATCTCCTTGTGTCATTTACAATGGAGACCACTATCACCGAGATTGTCCCTGCATCCCACAGATCTTAAGAGACTGGTCTCCTCGTTCACACAATCCGGTTTCGTCAACCTCTGATGATCATGTTGAATGCACACCATCAACCAGTGAAAGTGAAGAACCTGGACAGAAAAGGAATCCTAGATTTCCTTGTAAATTATGTGAAGGCAATCATGCCATCCACCGTTGTCCCTTCCTTGATTAAGCTAAAAGAGTTTTAGATGACCGTCCTGCTTCACCGCTACGGTTCCCTCCTGGATACAAAAAACTCTTGCCAAGTGCACCACTGGTTGAAAATCTGGCTGACCCATCATTGTGGTCAGTCGAAGTGTCTATCATTGAAAATGAACCCTCTGAATCCATACCAGATGAAAGTCAAAAGGTCGAGACGGCAGTTGACCCGGTCTAGCCTTCAGAGTGTTCATCTTCGAATGATACCATCACTGAAGAGAAGGAGAATGACACCATTCAAATTCTTTTCGTAAACATAGAATCTGATGAACTTGGGGGTAGTCCACTCGTTCCTTTATCGCAGGAAGGAAGTTCATCAGAGTCATATCCGGCCGTCTATTCGGTCCCACCTCCAAGCAACCTAGTCGTTTCCTTCAACTGGAATCTACAAGGCAGACCTCGCTTACCAGCTAGTGTACCATTCCAAATCATTGTACAAGATTACAGAATGGTCATGGCTGGTACCATCATCGATGAAGGGGCTTCTATGAGTATCCTTTCCTCAACTGCTTGGAAAGCACTTGGTTCACCATCGATTTTGCCTGAAATGAGAAATATGACAGGCTTTGACAAAGGAACCAGTCGACCATTAGGGATCCTTCCAAATGTGGCCATTACTTTGAGAAGGAAAACCATTCACATGAAAGTTATGGTAGTTCAAGGACCCTTGGATTGTAATCTACTCCTTGGATGTGACTATATTTATTGCATGGGAGCCATCGTCTCCTCACTCTTTAGAGTAATGTGTTTTCCGCACGAAGGCAGAATAGTTCAGCCGAGACAATGTCATTTCCCCGGTTCCACATCGCAAATGTCAAATTCCATCCCTAAATGGTCTTTTCACGCAAGGAATGTCTCATCGATCTCCAGTTCGTCCACCTGATGAGCGCGAGTGATTCAGGAGGATGTGACTGAAACCCAGGGGGCATGCACCCTGGTATGTTTCGGCAGGAAAACCTTGGGTATAGATTAGGTTTCCGCGGAGGATATATGACTAGTCTGACACACCCATCCTCACAGGAAAATGTGATTAGGCTGGAATAAGATACCTTCGTTAAATTTATGTGAGTGGAGTTACTCTATGCCACTCACCTTTGTCTATTTCGGTAGACATCGCCAAGGAAGCATTTTATCTGCTACGCGGATAGAACTTTCAAGGTAACCTGGGAATTTTTCACTATACCTGAGGGCATGCAAACCTTTCTGCATGCAAGCGAAGAGCGACCATTTCTTTTTTAAATTTGTAGGACCTCTAACCCTTTAAACCCGTAAGGCTAGTCGTTTCCTAGCTTGCATAAAGAAAGGATCTGGGGCAAAGCTTCAAAAGGTGCAAGCCCCTTAAAAATGGCATCTTGAATGAGACATCCTTATTATACGACTGGAGAGTAGTGTTACCACAGGGTTCAAGCTCGTTTAAAAATAAACCCGCCACAAGAAGTTTTAGCGCATAGTTCAAGCTCGTTAAAAAATAAACATAAGCCATGAGCAAATGTTTCCCCCAAAGTTTAAGCTCATTAAAAAATGAACCGGTAAATAACCATTGTGAAT
>APFE031588915.1:92658-120378 GCA_000404065.3 Pinus taeda | reverse complement strand
TACCTGGAATCAGCTGCTACCCGAAATCATCACTCGTTCCTCAAAAAACGAGTCTCCTTTAAGCTCTTTTCAACTGACTCGTAAAATATGAAAAGATTGCCGAGTGATTAGCCTCTCCAGCTCGTTAAAGTCATCGGAAGTGCTATCCCTCCTCTAGATTTTAATCTTTTTGGACCTGAGGGATTATTACACAAAAAGATCGAGCGCTTGTCTTGTTCGACTCGTTAAAACTACAAAAAATTCATCCCTTTCGTATTATTTTACACTTTTTCGGACTTAAGGGATTATATGATGAAAAAGAATCTTTGGAGTCTCCTTTCCATCCCTTTCAAACTCTCTAAAATTGAAAAGGACCGAGTTATCTTGGTCATTAAACTCGTTAAAACTGAATAGCGACAAACGCGTCCAAATGGACGAGAACGAGTTTCACTGTCGCTAGGCTCACTAAAATATACTGACAGGTTCTCCCTAAGGGTGGATTATAGAACAAGCATATGTTATCCTCCTCAAGCTTGACAAAAATAAAGAGGTACTGGTCAGCAATGACTCGGGAAAATTGGGAAGAAAACTTGAAGAAACTTTATTGGTAGCAAGTTGCTCTTGAACATGACACTTTCCTTTCGCAGCCAAGCCAGGTTGGGTTTTTCAGTTCACTGGTCATCACCATTGGTCCATCACACCCTCCATCTTTGGGGTTAACGCTACCGATCTATCGTCAGTGTCGCTAATATGTTCAAGAGAAGTCATTCGGACAATTCGCCTGTGTCTCATTCACTGCAATACATTCATGCTCCATTCTTTCATGACTGCCACACTGAACCCTGTATCGTCAGATTTTTTTCACCTCCAAAATCATTTGCTTCGTTCTGTGTTGTAGATGTGGGATTCATTAAGGCCCTCCTACGACGGGTCACTTCTTGTCGACAACAACTCATTATCCAAGAAGTTGACCTAGGGACAACCCTTTCGGTACTTTGAAGCTTGCATGCCTCAATGGCCAGTTTCTCACTTTCAGCGACAGGTTTACATTAATGGCTTACGTTACATTGAAGATCGTGCCATCACAAGTCGTGCTAATCGCAAATCACAAGATTGCAGATTGCGCCATCGCGGTGATCACAACATCGCAGGTCACAGAAGTTTGATGTTTGTCAAGTATTGCCAGTTTATTTTTGCGATATGCGATCTTGCGATCGGTGTTATCGCAGATCGACAAATCTTGAGGTTTTTCCTTATGAGCATTACTTTACTGCGATGCGAAGTTAGGCTTAACATGGGGGTCTTGCGCACACCAATATTATAAGGGAATGAAGGCATTTCCTATCCTTGTTGTAATGCAATTTTTTAAAGACCTTTACCTTATCGTAGAATTAGGTTAAAAAAGAAAATATTCGAAAGACCTATCTAAGCTTACGATGGTAACCTTATTTTGAAGAAAGGAAAACTTGATTTTTCTCAAAATTAAACTAAGGGTCCCCATTCATTTAGTATTTTGGACAAACACTTAAATGAAAAAGGGGGGGGGGGGGATTGTTGCTGGCCACAACAATTGGCGATTCACTTGGGAGAACCAGTTATCTCTGACTCTCTTTTGACGTTTTTTAAACTTCTGAAAATATTTTTTTTTTCTTCAGAAAACTTAAACTTTATTATAGAAAGATAAAAATATTATACTTCAAACTGTCAATGATATTTCATTTCAGCTCCTTTCTATTTAATTACTTGTATCCTTAGTTTGTCCTTGAGTTTACGCCAGCCCTTACTCGGTCTTAAATAAAAATTGAAATAAGGTCTTCCCTGTATAGCAGTCCTTTTTAAATATGCTTCTTTGTCGCAGGTAGAGCCTTTGCTACCAGCAGGCATCCATAGCCTCGACAGGGTTACCTATTAACCAGTAATGATCCTTTATCATGCTTAAGTGTGTTTACAACCATTCAGAGAAAAACCCATTTAGACACTTTTTCTTTTTTATTCTCTAAAGAACAATATCTTGGTTTGGTGGCCAAATTATGACACAATCACTCACTTGATTTACACTTTTGCTGAACAAGCTGGCTCGTGATGAGACCCCTTGTCTTTTGATCGCAACAATCTTGAGTCATTGCCCTGTTTTGGTGGATAGTATTGGCAAAGTCAGCAAGTTATAATATCTGTGATCATGATAAGTCGGCTCGTGATGAGACCTCTTATTCTTTGAGATATAGTGTTTTCCATGGATTGTTTCCCTGAATGCTGCGATTTCCTTTAGTAGGGAGGAAGTCAATTTTATTTCCTTAAGAAAGTTCTGGACGACAATAATAGAGCTTCTTTGGAAATAACTGTTTCTACAGGGACCCCTTATTTTGTTATTGATGCCTTTCATTGTTCTGACGTAAAACAATTGCTTCGCTAAGATTACTTTCTTCAAATGTTTGGAGTTGAAACTAATATCATATCTGGATTAAAGTTCTATTGATAATAAAGATCAAGTTTTAAAGAAAAAAATTTGTCATTCATAGAAGAAGAAGTTCAAAATCTTGATAGAGAAAAAGGTGTCTTTTGTAAATGTCAAATGCTGTTGACCAAAGCAAACTTCATTTATGGAGAAAAATACTTAACGAAGTGAGAAGTAGACATTCCCTAGGGTTGTGTAGGAAATAGGGATAATCTTCTCTCTTATTTTGCCTACCAGTTTAAAAGTAAATCTAATAAATTAACTAAACTACTCCTACTCCTATCCTATCTTTGTACAAAAATTTGGTTAGGTGAAATGATATTTCCAATGGAGCCACCTTCTCATTTTTATTCCTACACATATGTAACTTTCCAACGTTAGCGTTAAGAACGAAACTTTTCCCAGACTGTTAATGTTGGATGCGGAATAAGAATGTATAACTTCAGTTGGAATCTTGTCCGAAATTTCTTTCTCGCAAAAAATTCTTTCCAACTGGATATCTATTGGATCATAAAAATAAGGATGAAGTCCCGTTATAGCTTGATGATCTCGTAATGGAGGAAGTTCTGTACTTCCTTGACACAATTTAGCTTTGCGAAATGGTAGTTCGTCTTTTTGATGTTCTTTAATGAGGTGCTTGACATACCAGAATAATCTATCAAAAGTCTGAAAATTTAAAACACAATCCGATTTTGTACAAAATGAGTGTAAGTGAGAAAAGAAATGATTATTTGTACAAATAAAGTTACAAAACAACTGGAATTGGCTTGTGATATTTTGCTGTTCACAAGAACTGGCCAGGTCTTGTGAATGAGAAGACAAATTATGATTGTGAACAGGCGTGAGGGTTTCTTCATGATATGAATCATAGATCGGGACATTGTCTTGGTCAGAAAATCAGGCGAATGATCTTTGGCTTTGAAATGAGGATTGAATGATATGCTTTCCAAATTGGAATATCTCTCATTGTTTGAGCTTTGATAGGTTACTTGAAATAAATCGATAACATCATCGTTGGCAAAGTAACCATCATAACTAATTTTACCAGTTTCCCTAGATTCTTCCTTTTGGTCATATAATTTTAGACAAGGTGATTCAAGTGATCCTTGTTTGGAAACAATCAAATGATGTTCTATAGCTATCTCTTTATTTTGAAAATCTAATGATGACTTATTTGAATTATCCTCTGTGTTTTTTGAAATATCTTTAATGTTGAGAGGGGAAAAGTTATCATCATTAAAAACATCAGGATAAAGAGAGAAGTGTGATTCTGAAGCAATGCATTTAAAGATATCATCATAAAAAAATCTTCGTTCATCAGTTTCAATATAGACATCAGGTTTTAGATCATACCTTTGTGTACTGATACTTTTTGAAAGAAAAATAGTTTGCTGTTCTAACCTTGGCATCTGCATTTGTTGACTTGCAACGATATTCTCTGACCTTGTATCAAAGTCATCTCCTGGTTCCAAGGCAGGCTTCCCTCTAGCGTCCTCGCTTTTTTCTTCTTGTAATAGAGTATGGATAACTCCTAGGCTTTGGGGGCTTTCCTCATTATGAGCGATTTGTATATTCGAATTGGAGTTCTCGTTCATATTAGAAAGAAATGAGACAAAACTCGAACTAATTTTTGCTTGATCAGATATAGAAGGCAGGGAATGTTCAACATAATCTAAATATTCTTCATCTATGAGTTCACTTTCAAGATCGTACTTTAGACAATCAAGATGAAATCGCATATTAAAATCCCTAATAGATTCATCTTGTTTCCGTAGATAATCAATTTCATCATATACCTAGTCATAGTCATAACAATCAAATTCAAAAATGAAAATCTTGACGAATTGGTCCCAGCTGTGAATCGATGCAACTGGGAGGTTTCTGCACCATTTTCTAGCTTCCGCCGTAAATGTAAGAGTAAAAATTCTACATAAAACGCCTTCATCAATTCTTTGAATATCATAACTTGAAACTCTTTGAATAAACTGAAGAGCATGATTAAAATCAGAAGAGTTATTCTTACCGTTGAATTTTACCTGAGACAAGAGTCTTACCACTTTAGGTGGAGTGCTGGAAAAGGTAGGAACATGGATGCAACTCCAAATGGGAAGTTTGTGAGTAGCCATCCAGATTCAAATGTTACGATTGAAAATCATTCCAACAGACACTATGTTCAGTCCCTCCTTCTAGCGCCAAATATGTTGAAGCCCCGAAAATCGGGTCGACAACAAGGGGGATACCCACCCGGTCCGGACTTTGGTTGGCAGCTCCTTATCCGTTTGGTATAGCTTGTCCAACTGGGGATAACGGGACCAGTTTCCCGATCTGGGTGTGTGTGTGTGTGTAGAGTTGAATAATGCTGATCTAAGAGTACTTTAAAGTTAATCTAATTCAGATTCTTTAAACTAACTCTATGCTATTGTAATCTAGTGAGAAACAACACATCAAATCTATGCTAACCCGGGATGTATATTTTCCATTATGCGATCTAAAGAGAGTTCGAACAATAACTGGTAATAAAGATCATTCAGCTATCATATAGAAATCATTCAAGATAAACCACTTTGCATAAGAAGTTAGGAAAAAAAGTTGTGAACAACATATCGCATAATAAGCTATTCATATATCAGACATAAACAATATGATTCCACCGTATAGAAATGCCAAATGGTAACCCATACATTCATGCAATAACATATAAACAATTGAAAACTATAAATCACTTAAAGAATATAAGCAGAAATTGCCAAGAGATAAAAGTACCATTTATGACTAATTCTACCCATAGGCTTCAAGCAAAAATGATCTATCTCTACTTGTTCTAACATCTACCAAGAGTACAAAAGTGCAACATCAGTAGCAGATATCAAAATGCAAATAAAAATAAATCTCGATCCATCCATTCATCAAAACCTCCTCTGAGGGTGTAGAAGTTCATGTTTTGAGGATAAGTTTTTGTCAAATCTCTGGACCCTTCTCTAAATGCATGAGAAGGGTTAAAATACTACTTCCTAATTCTAATAATAGTGTTTTTACGAAATTTTAGGATACGGTTCTCAAATGACCGTCCTTTTCCTAATCTAAATAAAAAGAAACAACAAACTTCTAAAAATAAGCTACTTCTGAATTTGGTCCTTAAAACTGCAAGTGTTCATCATGGATTTGAGAAGAGTCGGTTGGCCGACTTCTGCGTTGAGCCGGGCTGCGAAAACTGAATCTATGAGAGCTGGCACTACTTTCTTGGCTGAGTTTATGATGCATTTCACAGTCATCCATTGACTATGTGGCTTGACTAAGTATGCCCAGTAACAATCTCAATTCAACCTGTTCAATGCATGGATCACTTTTCCCTTTTCCTATGCCTTCTGCTTCCATTCTGCCTCTAGTCGTGACTTATTTGGTAGGTACCCCGGGGTGGTTTCTGCGATTAAGTTGGCTCTGTGTAAATTCTCATTTACACAATCGATAAGAACGCTTGCCTGTGTTGCCGCTGTCTCCGTTGCCTGTCCTGCCTGCCTGATTTGATCGTCCCATTTGTTAAAGAGAAATTCTTTATGACTCTCGTTTATTCTGGGTGCATTTGCTCTCTTCCCTTCCTCTCCATCCTACCAAGCCAAGTATTTCGTCACTCATCTGTCAATCTGGTAGTAGTCACTTTGCAAGTCCGCCACTTGATTGGTGAGTTTATCGCTCAGCTCGCAATAATGACTCCACTGTGATATCTTACGTCCCAACTCTTCCTGTTGCTGCAGAAGTTGCTCATTTAAGCCAACATATTCTGAAACAAATTCAACAAGCTTAGGCTCGTCCTTGTGTATTTCTTGTAAAGCTTGCAACTACTTCCCTTTTTCATCTAGGCTTCTCTGATAGCTTATCTGCATCTGCTGAAAGTCTTCTTGTAATTTCTCGAGTTGTTTGGACGCTTCAATACTGGCATTGGCTTGTTGTAGCTGTTGTTGTAGTAGTTGTATTTGGTTTTCTTGTTCCCTCAATAGTTGCTGAACTTTTGACGCCTTGTCGATAGTCGCAGAAGCGTATGCTCCTGCGATCTGAGATAACTTCGTGAGATTTTCTGTCGGGTTGTTGTTAGGGCCTTTCCATAAGACGTCTAAATGTTCAACATCTTGTGACAACGTATTCTCCAGCTTTCTCTTCTTTCTTTGTCTCCTCACAACTGCTTTATGTTGGGGACTATAGAATACATCCAGTGGGGGAATTTCCTCTACACTAAGTAGAAGCTCAGAAGGTGGAGCGATATGACTGTGCTCCATTTCCGTGACACTACTAACCATGGTCGAAACCATTTCTTGCGTTACCTGTGCATTGTCCACAGGTGTTCTTAGGGTTTTCCCTTCAAGGCTGATTAGCTCGTTGAAGTTTTCCCATTCTTTGTCGAGCTCTGTTGTGACAAGTGGCTTTTTAATGACGGGAGGAGGGACATCTCTTGGTGGGAAGGCGATAACTTGCTGTTGCAACATTGCACTTGACTGAGCTGTATCTTTAGCTGTTTCTTCGCTTTTTCCGTGGTCGCTTCCAGACTTTTTAGAACGTTCATGCGTTCTTTGGGCGGCGTCAGATTTGGATTTGGAAGTACTAGAGTTTCCACTGAGGCTGACGCTGGGAGTCGGCTCTCTGGTGGGTAGTCGCCGCTTTTCTAGGGGAACACTGGCTAGCCTTCTTTCTCTGTAAAACATAAATCTTTGGAGGTCATCTGGGGACAACCTCGACCGAGCTTCTCACAAAGCTTCCTGGAGTGAGCTTTTACCTTGAAACAAATCATCGAACAAATCTTTCTTTCCAACGAACACTTTTATTCTGACACTTATAGTGAAATCATGGGCAACATTATTTAGGTCAAAAGGCCGAGCGGGGAATTTAAATAACTGTAGGGATGTCACATTCTCTACTTCAGCGAAAGCGTGTCCCACATCGAACAATGAGAAGGCCCCACAAGCTACATGAAACTGAGGCCATATTTCCTTCTTCTTGTCTTTTAGCTCTTTGGTCAGGCCGCCTTCTGAGCAAGTCTGATAGGAAATTTCCCTAGCCAAAAGCTTGTCGGGGACATATAGAGGTAGGACATGCGGAGGCACAGTGCTCCCAAACACTCTAATATAAGTGAACCATTCTTCCCCGAACCATCTTGCAATGGGGATGATGTCTATTTGCGCTTCGAGTGAGCACCTCGGGGGTTCTTCACCATACATCATCCTATATAGGGGTAGGATGAGCCCATGGCAAATCTGATAGAAGTGAGGGGCGAATTGGGAATCCCATAATACTTTATGATAAACATGAATAGGTGACGGGTCCTGGGTAGTCCATTTCCAACCCATAGTGGGGAATTTAGATACATAGAAAATAGAATCCTTAATATAAGCAGATAGATAAAAAGGAGGATAGACCCTTTGAGACAAGGATCTCTTAGACCGGTAATTCATAACCGCAGTGTATAGGTTATCAGAAAATATCTTGGCCCAATCCACGATATCGACGTTTGTGGCAACGTCTATGAGTGCTAGCCATTCAGACGAAAATTTATTTATGTCTGGCATCCCAAATAGCCTGCAAAGCATGTCCACATCAAAACAATACGGAGAGGTGAGGGAACCAGTGCTGTACATACCGTTTTTGTCCTTTTTTAGCGGCTCCTCTCTTCTGGTCCATTCTTTAGTGGTTTCTGCCAGGTTTGGGTCCTCTGCTGCAAATTTCTTGACAAATTGCACGTTGTAGGTCATTTGAGGCTTAGGAAGATGATACATAAGCTTTAAGTCTTGCGCGGCGAATGATCCTATGAGCCCATGTCCCTGAACTTTGAATTGTCTGCCTTGTAACTCTGCATTGTCAAGTATCCACCTGATCATATCTGTATACGGCAAAATTTTGGGTCTAGCTGCTATTCGGTGAAGAAATGAACATGCCAGCTCCTCTAAGGATGCCTCGGAAGAGATTTGTGAGCCCGTGGCACTATCAACCTTCATTACTTTAGGGTTTTCTTCCTCCAACAGCCTATACATGCCTTCCCAGGTCGAAATTCCTGCGTCTTTGTTGCATTCAGTGTCTGTATACAAGGGTGCCATCTCCTTTGTCTTTTCCTTCGTCTCGGAGCCTTGGGCCTTATGTTTCTTTCCCATTTTCTCCCGCGTTCGGCTTTGAATCTTCTTAACTCTTAGTTCCTGGAGATTACTAGCGAGGTGGAAATGACTGATTGAGAAAGGTGATGGGAGAGTTTTAAATGCAACAGATATACCAAATATACCACTTTACGTGAAATAGTTCTTTACAAAAGCACGCTTCTTCATTTCATTTAATAACTGACAAATAATCCATTTACTATCATTAAAAGCACATGATCTGGGGCCAGATTATGGTAAGTGGCTTTTCTTTGAATGGCACTCCTGAAGGATTCGTGATTAAATGATTCATGATTTTCTTACGTTACATTGAAGATCGTGCCATCGCAAGTCACGCAAATCGCAAATCGCAAGATTGTAGATTGCACCATCGTGGCGATCGCAACATCGCAGGTCGCAGAAGTTTGATGTTTGTCAAGTATTGCCAGTTTATTTTTGCGATATGCGATCTTGCGATCGGTGTTATCGCGGATCGACAGATCTTGAGGTTTTTCCTTATGAGCATTACTTTACTGCGATGCGACGTTAGGCTTAACATGGGGGTCTTGCGCATACCAATATTATAAGGGAATGAAGGCATTTCCTATCCTTGTTGTAATGCAATTTTTTAAAGACCTTTACCTTATCGTAGACTTAGGTTAAAAAAAAAATTATTCGAAAGACCTCTCTAAGCTTACGATGCTAACCTTATTTAGAAGAAAGGAAAACTTGATTTTTCTCAAAATTAAACTAAGGGTCCCCATTCATTTAGTATTTTGGACAAACACTTAAATGAAAAAAGGTGGGGGAATTTCCTCTACACTAAGTAGAAGCTCAGAAGGTGGAGCGATATGACCATGCTCCATTTCCGTGACACTACTGACCATGGTCGAAACCATTTCTTACGTTACCTGTGCATTGTCCACAGGTGTTCTTGGGGTTTCCCCTTCAAGGCTGATTAGCTCGTTGAAGTTTTCCCATTCTTTGTCGAGCTCTGTTGTGATGAGTGGTGCTTTAATGACGGGAGGAGGGACATCTCTTGGTGGGGAGGCGATAACTTTCTGTTGCGACATTGCACTTGACTGAGCTGTATCTTTAGCTGTTTCTTCGCTTTTTCCTTGGTCGCTTCTAGACTTTTTAGAACGTTCAGGCGTTCTTTGGGCAGTGTCAGATTTGGATTTGGAAGTACTAGAGTTTCCACTGAGGATGACGCTGGGAGTCGGCTCTCTGATGGGCAGTCGCAGCTTTTCTAGGGGAACACTGGCTAGCCTTCTTTCTCTGTATAACAGAAATATTTGGAGGTCATCTGAGGACAACCTCGACCAAGCTTCTCGCAAAACTTCCTGGAGTGAGCTTTTACCTTGAAACAAATCATTGAAAAAAATCTTTCTTTCCAACGAACACTTTTATTCTGACACTTATAGTGAAATCATGGGCAACATTATTTAGGTCAAAAGGCCGAGCGGGGAATTTAAATAACTGTAGAGACATCACATTCTCTACTTCGGTGAAAGCGTGTCCCACATCGAACAATGAGAAGGCCCCACAAGCTACAGGAAACTGAGGCCATATGGTCTTCTTCTTGTCTTTTAGCTCTTTGGTTAGGCCGCCTTCTGAGCAAGTTTGATAGGCAATTTTCCTAGCCAAAAGCTTGTCGGGGACATATAGAGGTAGGACATGCGGAGGCACAATGCTCCCAAACACTCTGATATAAGCGAACCATTCTTCCCCGAACCATCTTGCGATGGGGATGATGTCTATTTCCGCTTCGGGTGAGCACCTCGGGGGTTCTTCACCATACATCATCCTATATAGGGTTAGGATAAGCTCGTGGCAAATCTGATAGAAGTGAGGGGCGAACTGGGAATCCCATAATACTTTACGATAAACATGAATAGGTGACGGGTCCTGGGTAGTCCATTTCCAACCCATAGTGGGGAATTTAGATACATAGCAAATAGAATCCATAATATAAGCAGATAGATAAAAAGGAGGATAGACCCTTTGAGACAAGGATCTCTTATACCAGTAATTCATAACCGCAGTGTATAGGTTATCAGAAAATATCTTGGCCCAATCCACGATATCGATGTTTGTGGCAGCATCTATGAGTGGTAGCCATTCAGACGAAAATTTATTTATGTTTCGCATCCCAAACAGCCTGCAAAGCATGGCCGCAGCAAAACAATACGAACAGGTGAGGGAACTAGTGCTGTACATACCGTTTTTGTCCTTTTTTAGTGGCTCCTCTCTTCTGGTCCATTCATTAGTGGTTTTTGCCAGGTTTGGGTTCTCTGCTGCAAATTTCTTGACAAATTGCGCGTTGTAGGTCGTTTGAGGCTCAGGAAGATGATACATAAGCTTTAAGTCTTGCGCGGCGAATGATCCTATGAGCCCATGTCCCTGAACTTTGAATTGTCTGCCTTGTAAATTTGCATTGTCAAGTATCCACCTGATCATATCTGTATACGGCAAGATTTTGGGTCTAGCTGCTATTCGGTGAAGAAATGAACATGCCAGCTCCTCTAAGGATGCCTCGGAAGATTTTTGTGAGCCCGCGGTGCTATCAACCTTCATTACTTTAGGATTTTCTTCCTCCAGCAGCCTATACATGCCTTCCCAGGTCGAAATTCCTGCGTCCCTGTTGCATGCAGTGTCTGTATACAAGGGCGCCATCTCCTTTGTCTTTTCCTTCATCTCGGAGCCTTGGGCCTTATGTTTCTTTCCCATTTGCCCCTGCGTTTGGCTTTGAATATTCTTAACTCTTAGTTCCTGCAGATTACGAGCGAGGTGGAAATGACTGATTGAGAAAGGTGATGGGAGAGTTTTAAATGCAACAGATATACCAAATATACAACTTTACGTGAAATAATTCTTTACAAAAGCACGCGTCTTCATTTCATTTAATAACTGACAACTAATCCATTTACTATCATTAAAAGCGCATGATTTGGGGTCAGATTATGGTAAGTGGCTTTTCTTTGAATGGCGCGCCCGAAGGATTCGTGATTAAATGATTCATGATTTGCTTATGTTACATTGAAGATCATGCCATCGCAAGTCGCGCTAATCGCAAATCGCAAGATTGTAGATTGTGCCATCGCGGCGATCGCAACATCGCAGGTCGCAGAAGTTTGATGTTTGTCAAGTATTGCCAGTTTATTTTTGCGATATGCGATCTTGCGATTGGTGTTATCGCAGATCGACAGATCTTGAGGTTTTTCCTTATGAGCATTACTTTACTGTGATGCGACGTTAGGCTTAACATGGGGGTCTTGCACATACCAATATTATAAGGGAATGAAGGCATTTCCTATCCTTGTTGTAATGCAATTTTTTAAAGACCTTTACCTTATCGTAGACTTAGGTTAAAAAAGAAATATTCGAAAGACCTCTCTAAGCTTACGATGGTAACCTTATTTTGAAGAAAGGAAAAATTGATTTTTCTCAAAATTAAACTAAGGGTCCCCATTCATTTAGTATTTTGGACAAACACTTAAATGAAAAAAGGGGAGGGGGGGTTGTTGCTGGCCACAACAGATAGCTACCAGTCTTAGTGGAAATAGCAGCATCCGAGTGGACACTATTCCTAGTAACACACCTTCTTCCCTGACTCCTTCTCGACCAGTGCTTTGAACTCACAGAACTTTGAGTACGTCTCGCTCTTCTTCTGCAAGAAGAAGATCCAACACTTACGAGAGAAATCGTCAACAAAAATCACATAATACCTGTGTTTTGCTGTCAAAGCTACTGAGAAAGGTCCACACATGTCTGTGTGAATTCTCTCAAGGATCATCATGGCGTGACTATCCTTCTCGTGAAAGGTGGCTTTCACAAACTTTCCCAAAGTACACCCCTTGCACTGATCTGACTGCACAAGAGTGCCTTTAGGAAACCCAGTAGTGATCTCTTGTAGCATCTTCAAGGCTCGATGGTGAAGGTGACCCAATCTCCTATGCCACAACTCACCATCATCTCGGCTCACCAATCCTTCTGCCTTGCATGCCATTTCTATGCATCCATCTACATGCAACTGATAAAGGTTCCTCACTCGAACCCCTACCTTCCGGGTTTCTCCAGTTGTCTTGCTGCGCAGGAAAGCCTTTCCCTCGCTGAAAACAACATCATATCCCTTGTCTTATAACATCGCCACAGAGATAAGATTCTTCTTCAATCCTGGGACATGCATGACTTCCTTCAATACAAAGGGTTTACTAGACTCCCTCTCAAAGGAAATGGTATCGGTACTGGTCACACTGTATCTACCATCATCGCCCATCTCTATGTGCACTCCAAGATCTTTCTCATCTAGATCTGAAAACAAATCTTGATCTCCTGTCATGTGAAAAGACGCACCACTGTCCAAGAACCATAACGATCCCATCACACTCGAAACCAAGCATGCGATCAATGAAAAATCAAGCTCAAACTACGAGGCTAGAGCCTCTCCTGCTGCAGATCCAGCAGCTTGCTTGTTCTTCTTCTTCTGCGGACAATTTGTGGCATAGTGTCTGTGCTGGTGACAGTGAAAATACTTCACCTTGGACATTTCCTGCTTCTTGCCTTTTGCACCAGAACGAGAAGCTTTCTTGCTCTTCCCCTTCTTTTCTTTGGCAGCCAAAGCGCAATTTTCTTCATCAGTTGCCTTTGATGAAGATTCGTCCCCGGTATTCCGCCTGATCTCCTCTTGCACAAGATCCAACCAAAGTCGCTCCCATCCTAGCAATTTCTCCCGACCATTGACAGAGTCCTAATAGGAATGCCAACTCTTCGGAAGACCAAGTAGAGCCAAGCTCACCAAGTCATCATCATTGACAGTGACCCCCACACTTCCCAGCTCATCCCTGCATTGGTGAACTTCATGAGATACTTGGGCATACTGTCGCCCTTCTCGCATTTGATGTTTCTGAGTTTATCCTTG
Source organism: Pinus taeda (assembly GCA_000404065.3). Taxonomy (NCBI): domain Eukaryota; kingdom Viridiplantae; phylum Streptophyta; class Pinopsida; order Pinales; family Pinaceae; genus Pinus; species Pinus taeda. Next base: position 106,910 of record APFE031588915.1, on the reverse strand, counting down.
AGCGCCAACTTCCTCTGGTCGCTCTTGTTTTGGTATAGATTTGTCAATGCTTTCCACATCAAGAATGGAGAAGCCTTTCCATGGAGGCTGGACACAATGTGATCCCTCACGCCCTCCGACAGAATCCTTCGACACTTTGCTGTCTTCTTTTGCCAATCCCCGACTTAAGCAACATCAGTAGGTTTTGGGACATCCGCATCTATGAACTCCTTCAACCCATTATCATCTAACACTGCCTCCATCCTGTCCTTCCATGCAATATAGTTCGAGCTTCCCTCAAGGGCATACTCCAATCACAATCCGTTGAAAGACATTTCAACTTTGACACCAAGAAAACACTGCTGCAAATTCGAATTCCACCAGCTCAAAACTCAACTGCTTCCGATCTAAAATTCATGAGAACAAAATACTTCTCGTACAGAGATCGACTGTATGGGCATTCACCATATATCTCACCTTCCAAAGGAAGGATGAATCCAGAGGCTACCCTGCCCAATTACAGACTCTGCCTAAAGAAATAAGATGTAAACACTTCCTGAATTGTAGATCTGATGATCAAACGCTCTGATACCATGTAGAAATTTATGAATAATATGACACTTATTCAACCGATATTATCCTGATTATACACTATTGCAGAATACATGCATAATACATAATCTCATCTACATTGATCATAAATTTAGCAGTATTCAGAAACATACACATGCGCACAAAGAAGCATCAAACACATATATCAACATAGTATGTATCTCGGGGAAAGCATCTCCCTAAAAACCCCAAACTATCTGTATATTATATGATTGAGAACACGTAACAAACATAGTACAATACTCCTCACAAGTACTCAGTACTATCTCCACCTGTTACACACAATACAACTCAGATCTGATCTCCAAATCTCCTCCGTTGCTTGCTTGCCTCCACTGCGCAATCCTGCAAGAGAATGAATGATAATGTCTTAAGCAAACTCATATTTACTTGGAAAAATCACGTCAGCACAAGCTACAATTTCCCTTGGCCTCATTGGAATTACTCAATCCATTGCATGTGCAAATCTCATGCACAATTGATAGTCACAACTCACCCTTTCACTTACCTCTAACACTTCTCTCCATTGAACTGGCCATGCAATGAGTTAACTGATGTATTCTTCAGTTGCATTATGAGTTAATAATTAGTGAATTAATTAATAACTAATTTACACAACTCATCACTTAGTCTATTGGCCAGTTAGACTAAATACAACTAGTTCAACTAAGTCAAACTGAACACAACTCCATTAACTGCTCATCTAACTCCACAGAACTCAATCACTGAAGTCCTTCATGCAATAGCTCAAGTAACCCATAAGAACGACGTATTTCCTTCATGCAATTTCATGTACCACATTCGTAGCACGAACTAAAGTGCTCCAAGAGAATAAGATAAAGTTTAGAGTCCAAATATTACTAAGGGCTAATAGTATTTGACTGTTTCTATTTTTACCTAACAGTCTAAAAATAGACTCTGATCACACCGCTGTAATCCAAAAAAATAGAAGTCCATCTATTTTTCCCAATATGACCAATCATCCATAAACAACATCCTGCAACTCATAGGCCATGATCCATATGTCTAAAAATATACTTTGCGCCAAAACTTGCCTACGGGCCCACTTAGTGAAGGCAACTCCTTTCCACTAAGCTCCATCATCTTGCTGCATTCTCAACAAGCATTTCTTGTTGCACACTTTTCAACAACTTTCTAATGAACTTCACCACATTGTGATTACCAACTCGCCTACCCCATGGGGCTGATTAGGTGATTATTGTTACATAGTTATGATTGTGCTTTTCATGGACATCCAGTGCCTATCATTCAGGGATTTGATTTACTATTCCTAACTAAGTGTATCTATTTATTATTGAAGCTTATTGTGAAGCCCAAGCGGCATATCTTCTTGTAGGAGCTCTTGGTGATCTGCACCTATGAGCCCCTCTTGTGTTGTTTGCCAATTCATGTCTTCCATGTGCAACTGTTGACACTAGAGTGGTACTTTGTTTAGAAGACAGATTATCTAAAAGACAAACTATAACCTTCCATTATGAAAAAAATGGACTACAATGAAGGTTTGTATCTCCTAACATGTTTGGACTCACTGGAAGTTGTTGCTTTGACAAATATCTAAAACCACTCTTGCTCTTTGGTTTACAGAGAGAGTATGAATAATTAAACGTAGTTATAGCACAAAAGCTTCGAAATGAAGGTTGGACAATGCATAATGGAACTCCTTGGTGTCGAAACAATTTGCGAGACCATCCAGGAATGATACAGGTTTGTACTTGCCTCTTTGTCACAACAAAGTTTGATTGAGGTCATTTTTACATAAAGCTTTTAATAAATATCTTTCAAACTTAGGGAGGACCTAGCGTATAATATAGTTGAAATTGTAAGTTTTCTATCACATATAATTGGCTTTCCTTTGGACACATGCTTGTTATTTTCATGTAAACCTTTTACATTGATATTTAAGTCTTTACCATTTTGCAAATATTTTTGGGTCATAATCGTGGGTATGAGACTAATGCAAATAAATTGCCTCTCCCATTTTATGTTTCATGTGAGAAGAGGCCTCGAGTCAATCAACATAGGAAGGCTAGTGAAATTCTTTGATATAATTTCCATCTTTTTTTTATTGTAATTTTCTCTTTCTAATTATGTGAGTGAATTTTAAACATAGATATTAACTCATTTTATTTCTGGCTTAATTGTCAGTCTAAGTGGAGTGTTGTAAGTTTTAAAAAATGCTCCATATGTACTAAATGTGGATTGCGATCATTATATAGACAACATTAAAGAAATTCATGAAAAAACGTCTTTTAAGATGGAGCACACATTGGAAAAGAAGGTATGCTATGTGCAGTTCTGACAGAGCTTTGATTGTATTAATCTGCTACATGATAAATATGCCAATTGCAACATTGTGTTCTCGACATAGTATTGTGTGCTTTGATGTAAGTATGTTATGTTAATGATTTATGTTCCAAAATCTTGTTTGCAATTTTATATGGTGCCATTGAAATGTGAAAAGTGCATTGCTCCAACTGCTAAGAAAATCCTCTTTGTGCAAATAAAGATAAAAGATATTGATGGAATTGGGGGACCTATAATTGTTTGTACAACTTTTTCTTTCCGAAGATAATCATATTACAGTGTAGAGATTGCAGAATGTACACATAGTATTTTTCTTGGGGATTGAAGCATGGAACAATAGCTACATGGAAATAAATGCAATCTTATGATTCTTTGACTTATGACAATTTAGAGTATACACAATATGTTTGTGCTTATATTTGTAGTGATGGTGAGCCAAACAGATATCTGGAAAAAAAATATCAAAAACTGTGATTTTCTTAAAGATAATAAGAAGAAAGTGAAGGTGTTGTGATTTTTATACTCTATTGAGATTTGTAAGAGGGTGAATGTTAAAAGCAGTATACGTAATAAAGAGATTTTTTTTGTTTTGAGAATGGAGTATGAGTGTTTTTGATAGAAAGGGTTTGATATGTCAAAAATCTTTAATCCTCAAAGTAGTCACATTCACAAACATTTCCTTGGATAGTTTTATTGCTCTTATCTGCTAGTTTTTTTAATCTTATGGTATGTGCAAAATTTTGAATCAATTTATATCCTTGCATATTGACCTCTGTGCACATTTTTTATCACTAATGTTTTTAATGGTTGAGTTGCATGTTTGTTATAGGTCTATTTCACTTCCAAATTAATATTATAAGATCTATAGCAAACCTTAGTTACACTTGCATTTTTACAATGAACTCATTACCATTGCATGTTTGCAAATCTTATTTTAAAAGAATATACAAATTTTGTGTCTTACACTTTAAGGATTTCCACCACATATCTATATTTCTTATTCATAGTGATATATTATAAAAATAGAATGTTATGTTATTATTATTTGGATTTAAAATTGATAGTTAGAATAATAATTATAATTATTAAATCAAAAATATTAAAATTATTAATTATTGTTTTAAAATTATGAATTAAACTATTTTAGAGACCAAATACATGTGGTGACAATGTGAAAAAAACAAGGCAGGTGACATTGCCACCACGTGATTGTTGTTTTATAATAGGGATTTCATTTATTTTTTTAATTGGTACTTTGTATTACTCAAAAAGTAATTTTACATGGATATCAATTTAGATCAAAGAGGGTAAAAAACAACTCATCATACATCTATTGACACCAGGACACATAAAACACTTTTATTTTCATATTACATAAAGTTCATGGTCAAAGATGCCCTGTTTTTTTTTCCAAACTATTATAGACATAAATACAAACAATATTTCCCGTGGATGGGCACCAACTACAACTAACAAGCAAACAAAGGCCCACCAAAAATTCATATGAGATCTCAGAAAAACACCATGGATGGTGTGATGATGTACATTTTGGTCGGTGAAGATCCACATCTGTCCCTACCACAACGCCAACAATGGCCAAAAGAAATGACAATAACTTAGTGAAGGAGGCCCAAAGCTACCATAGACATCCACAATACACATAGGTTTCATGTCTAGCAATTACGAGATAATCAAAGTTGTGAATGAACTAAAATAGAGTCCAACAAAACTGACTAGAGCCATTATACACAAAATACAAATCTCGAACTAGCCTATGCCCCCATAGTTCGTATACCAAAAGGATGACAAGTACACTACATACAGAAAAGTCAAAAGCACAATGAAATCACCATACTACACCATCGACCATCCATGCTCACTCACCATTTGTTGAAGACAATATATTTTTTGGCACCCTCACATTCGAGATAGAAGGATTCATCGAGTCCCCACTATCCAAATCACATGAAATACAGCTCTCCACATGTGCTAGATGGTAGTCAATCCTATCTAGGAAAAACCTCTCATTCTCGATCATCCTCTTGGATCCTCGAGTGAAGCAAAAATATTATATTTCTCCACTTTCTTATCCTTCCATAAGAGTTTGAACAACGTCTTCATTTGTGAATGAAGAGCCACTGAGTTTAAATATATCTTCCTCCTTCCCCTTTTGTGCATAAGGTATAACACTTAAGTTGATATGTCCTTGAAAAACTCAAAATCTAAAAGAGATTTTCTTTCCTCCCCTCCTTTGGACTTGAGCTTGCAAATTTCCTTATGAGTATGAGGTATAACTGCGTTGGAGTATCTCGCTACCATGTCATGGGAAAATATTCTTGCCCATCATTTTGATAGATGACGCTTGAAACATCCTCCCCTTATGTACCTCATTGTTTGTCTTGGCTGTGTTGTAGAGTCTCGAGGATGAGACTTATTGTCACTGGAATGATTATGTCTACCCACAAAATAACAATATGATGGACACGATGCACCTTCTATGATACTAGGGAACAGGTAGAACAAATAATCACAATAACACGAAACAAAATACTTAACCTTAAAAGAAGACACCCCAAAAATGGAAAAGGACGAGTCTTCCTCAACCAAGGCCCCTTCACCCTTCAAAATTGAATAGGAAAATAAAAACAACAATACCAAAAGAATTGGACACCGAGTAGAGCTCAGCGAAATGCCAAATTATGTCAACGAACACTTACTATTCCAAAACAATAGGACAACATATGCAAACCCTCATAATTCCCTCGATATACAACTTGAAAACACCACCTTATATTAAGGGAATAGGTCCTAAGACAAACCTCGATGTAACATGCATTCTCAATAAAGTCCCTATTCTGCAAAAGAAGATACATACAGAAAGAGTTTCACTGAAAAAACATACACCTATACCCTCCAAGAGGCTTCAAGAGGGGAACCAACATAACCAAATATATGATGTGAGGAATCACATTACACTTGAAATTTGATGAATCCAGTAGGATATATTTAGTGAAATATTCCAATGTCCATGAATGACCCTAGGCTTTCTAAGATCCCCAAACAGCCACATGTCATTTATAGTTATTAGCATGAATTCCTTTCCAACCATCAAAACCCACCACTATCGAGAGCCCCTGTATTTTCATGAACTTCAACTGCATAGAGGAATCACTTCAAAAGGGTGAGGACCTCACCTCCATTACTTTCCATTCACTGCAAATTATTTCACCACCCATCGAAAAAGTTATTTAAACCTAAATCCAACTATAAGAATGCATGTTCATGCATGCAAGGGTAGGTTGTGTCCTCCATCTTAAATCCCTGTTACGTACTCGAGGGTGGTGTGTGCATAGCCTAAGGCCTGAGTTCCATCTACCATTAAACCATCATTGGAGGAGGATTTCCAAAATTTTAAGTTAGTGATCAATAATTATTATGAATATTGTACATATTTAATATTCATAAAATATCATAGAATATTATAAATAGTATATTAAGATTTATTTTCAAAGTAGTTATTTATTTTTAAGTATTTTAATTAAATTCTAATTAAGAGAATCTCATATGAACAAGTGTCATATAACATGAATATAACATGAGTTATGAATTTTATTGTGCTATTGATAAGGTGCGGTATTGACCTATAATTTTGTTGAAAAATATTTTTTACAAATTAAGAATCTAGATGACAAAGTAATCATTAATATCTATAATTATATATGTTTTTACTTCATATCTTAAATTTTTTATTCACTTAATAATAATTGTTGTTATTTTAAATAAAATTATAATTTAATTAATTATTATGATTTTAAAAATTTTAAATATATATTACAAAATGATGACTATATACGTGATTTAATTTATTTGATTCTACTAAAAATACTTAAAATCGTAATTATCTTTTACAATATCATTTTTAGTTTAAATGGATAGCTAATACCATGTTTTGGGAGTGGCACATTACCTATTCTCATAACCAGGATTCTTAATCGAAAAAATGATAACGCTACTTTTCTGAAATCACTAATCTCATATATACAATATATATGAAGTTGATTATTGTAGATGACATCGTAGTCCACTAGCAACATGTTAGTGACAATGTTTTCGAAGGGCTAGAGAGGTTCATGGGTTTCATTGTGGGAGAAATACGGTAGTACATGGGTTTATATTGGAGGATATATAATGAGGGAAATGTAACATAATATATTGGGGGATATATAGGAGGTAAAGGGTTTGTATATTGATAGGTATAAAAAATGGAGCTCAAAGTTAATGAAAAGATATAAAGGAGTATAAAAAATGTTAATGAAAAATAAATACCTACAATATCTAGTGAAAGTAGGGGCATTTTAAATTGGTAAGCTGTATTGGGTTTATATTTATAGGGGGTTAAATAATGCGATTTTTAGAGTTATTTTCAAATATATGCTTAGATTAAGGGTATTGTTTAATATGCCATGATCGCATATGATATGTTAGAGGTTGTTTAAGTGAAGCCGTCGTGGAGAGATTAGGAGAATGAAGAAAAAAACGATTTGAATGATCTTTGAGTATGGATTGTTTGAAATTTAAAATAAAAACTTTGAATAGTATAATTTGCAAAATATATAAAAAAATATAAATTTTAAGGCAATCAAAAGTTTTGTTAGCCAAACCATTCTATGTATTATATATCTTCTTTAAATATTATTTTTATGGCCAACCTCATTCATCACTGAGATGCAATGAAATGAATAAATAAACCCAAGATGGATTTATACACTATGATCTTTAGTTCACTAAAGGTGACTAATCGAAATGACGATAATATTACATAGCTCTCGATCAAATCACATAAATCCATTTATAGATATATAGATCCAACTAATTATTATTAAATTGTGTTACATAGAGAGAACAATAATAATCATGATATATGGAAAGAGAAGGAAACCAATAAATAATAAACTGACACATGAGCTACTTCTTAGTGAATTGCTTGATTTAAATAATTAATATTACACTATTATAAAAAAATTAAATCGCTAGGAATAGTAATCCTAATCTTGGTTCACACGATAGCAATCCTAATCTTAGTTCACACGCATGACTAAAGGTTGCTAAATTTAGCTAGTTTACTAGACTTCATTACTAGACTTCATAACTTTAGTTAAAACAAGATATTATTCTCTAACACTCCCCCATAGTCTCGAACACTAATCTATGTTGGTCTAAAACTCACCTAGGCTTACAATACTTGATATTAAGTCAAAATATAGACTTACAATACTTGATATTAAGTCAAAATATTGGTTTAATTCTACACACTGGTGCAGGTTATTCTCAACTCTGTGTTGGATAACATTTTTTCTTCCTTTTGATCCAAACATTGTATTCTACATACATGTTTTGGTTATCTAGCTTCAATTTTATTTTGGACAACTCCCTCAATATGTCTTTGTATTCTTTGTCCAATTTTTTTTGCATCTTCCTGTACCACGACTACTGCTCATTTAATTTTTTTATCAATCCCTGTAAGATCAAAAACAACTTTATTTTCTTTCATCTCTTCCATTATTTCAATTCATTCCACAAATTTGATGGTTGTGTTTACTTTTTGTGTTTCAGCTTTTGATATAATTATGATATCTTTTCCACAACCGCTTTCGTCTTTGTGAAGCCATTTTTCAAGAAAATCTAATTCAATATAATAACCAAATTCAACATTATAGGTTATCCTCACCTATTGTTGTTGCTGTAAACGTGCTTTTAATCCTATCCTTGACGTCTGTATCTATTTACTAAACTTCACTCTTTTTACTATGTTCAACCATTGTATCTTGTACAAAATCATTATTTTCTTCTATAATTTATTCAGTTGTCTTTATTGTATTACCTAGGACAATTGTAGCATTCATGTTTCATCTTTTGATGTAATTATGATATCTTTTCCGCAACCACTTTCGTCTTTGTTATACTCACGCATCACAAGCCATTTTTCAAGAAAATCTAATTCAATATAATAACCAAATTCAATATTCACGAATAAGTTATCCTCAACTATGGTTGTTGCTGCAAAAGTGCTTTTAATCCTATCCTTGATGCCTGTATCTATTTACTAAACTTCACTCTTTTGACCATGTTCAACCATTGTATCTTGTACAAAACCATTATTTTCTTCTATAATTTATTCAGTTCTCTTTATTGTATTACCTAGGACAATTGTAGCATTCATGTTTTATTTACATTCTTCTACTCCGAAAGGTTCCTTAATGTCTTGAATTAATTTTGCGATGTCAAAAACATTTGCAATTTCTTCAACAATTTTGTGTGTAAGAACTATAGACTCATTATCTTATATATATTTACCTTCTCTGATTGGATCTTCAATAATGTCTCCTATTACTATTGTTACGATACTAACTTCATTAAAACATGTATTTCATTGTGTCTCATTTCGATGTTTAGCAATGTTGTTAAGTCTATCACTATATCTAGAATTTTTTAAGCTTCTCTATATGAGGTTGTTGTTGCAATCTTTAAAATAATTTTATTACCCAAATCATGTCAAAAGAGAGAAAATGTTATTGGACCATCCTTCCTATCAGTTATAATCCGATCACTTTGATCTTGTGTCATAACATCATAGGATGCTTAACATGCATGTTTTTCAACCCATGCAATACAATATCCCATCACCCATCCATTTGTTATTTGGTTTTCATCTTAATGGACAAAAACTCATAATATTTACCAAAAGAAATTGGAGGAAGCTAAATGCTGCAGTAAAACCCATATTTAGGAATATAAATGGGAGAAAACTATAAAAAAAAAACATTTCTTAAATAAAATAAACTCCTTTTTTTTTCTTCTATGCATCCAATTTATACTGTTGCAGATTGAATTTTGCTGACATAAAGATTTTTTTGTTGTATGTTGGAGTGAAGCAGAATTCTTGTGGTTGGGTTAGGTATGTATTTCAATTGAATTAAAAAAAAAATTTGTAATTTTTCATCACATAGCTTGAGTGCAGTAAGGAAAAGTAGATACTTTTCTAGTAAACCCAATTTACTTAGTTGCAGTCTGAATTTACAGCGTTCCTGCATTTCATTATCAGACGACATTCAGTCTGAGACGACATTCACATTCACAGTGGTGTTGTGGCTGCATGTTCCGTGAGGCAAAATTCTGTTGTTATATATTGTCATGAGGCAAAATTCGTGTGCTTGGCTTATGTAAGTATTTCAATTGACTTAAAAAAGACATCAAAGTTTTACATCATGTAGGTTGAGTTTAGAAAGAAGAAATAATATCACATGTTTATATTGGGATCGGTTTTTGTAACATACATGCCATTGCCAATGTGAATATGGTTTCCTTTTTGCGAAACAACAATAGCTTTTGCAGAAAATATGGTTCTCCTTTGTTGCTTCTATCTAGGACCCATATACGTAGATTTGATTTTGTCATAGAATCTTTTTCCTTCACTAGAAAAGTCACAGCCAAAAAAATAGAGGCTATAAAGACATGGTGGACCGAGACCTAAGAGAAATTGGTTCTTGTGATCTCTGATGTGCATGGCCCAGATAGACTTGAGAGTAATCCATCAACTGAGTTCAGTTTGAATGGTGCAGAAATAGGGATGGAGTGACCGATTGGAAAAAAAAATTGAGATTTGTGGGGCTGTGTAGCGAGGTGTGATGACCATTTTGTACATTATGCAAGGCAGCATGATGTGGATGTGACCTCTTTTTTCTTTTTTTCCGAAGCATGTCCCTTTCTATTTTTTTTTATTCTTTCCATTTTCCCTAATGTCCCTTTCTATATTTGGTTTTCCCATTCGTCTGGGCTCGACCACTCTTTCCAATGGGCCACTATAGTGGTGGTGGTTTTTGGAACCCTCGGGTGTTAGAGTCACAATTTTATTTCCCTATAATAGCCACAAGCAAAAAGAAAGTTATAAAGGCTTGGTGGTCTCCGATCTAGGAGGGGTTTCCCCTTCTCATTTCGAATGCGCATAGTGCACTCATACCTGAGACAATTTCATGGACTAAATTAGGTTTAAATGGTGTAGAGATAGGGAAGGAGTGATGCGTTCAAAAACTCTTTAAATTCATGATGCTACATAGCCAGCTGTATTGGCATTTGGTGCACTGCGTGACGTAGATGTGACCTCTTTTTGCATTCTTTTAAGGGTATGTCCCTTTCTAAATTTCATTTCCTAAGTTGCACGAACTGAGGTGTTTTATGAAATGGGCCGTTTTAGTGGTTTTTGGAATGCTCGAGGATAGATTTTTGGAATGCAATATGGTGGATTGTCTGTGAAAAGTGTGTTGTTACGTTTTTTATGATATGGCTCTCGAGCCTCCAGGTAGGCACCTAATGGCAGTGGGCTAAAGGCGGGACAAGGTTTCTAATTAATAGTACGAGTGAGAATGGAGTGGGATGAACAATTTTTACCGATTTCATTTACCGAAAGGCACAACGAATAAAGAACAAGCTTACCAGTGCTGGAAATATTTTCATCTAAATCCAAACGACATTTAGAAAATTGATTTGCTTCTAAGTTATGTTCCATAAGGAGATGTTGGAATTTTATTATAATGAAGTACTTTTTTAAATCCTTAAACAACTTTTCCAAATTGAAGAGGGAATTGATAAAATGCACTATATCAATCATCGAATGGATGGAAATTCATAAATCCCCTTTCCCTTTCAATGTGTGGATATGATTATTGATTGCAAATTTAAGTAGAAAAAACAAAGAACATATCTCGTCAAAGTTATTGGTTACTCAACTACAATTATATCTAAAACTTAACACACAAGACTTTTCCAAGTGGAGTGAAATCCCACACGAATTATAGTGTATTTTCTGTTGAGATTTTCTGGTTGAGTCAAATAGGCAAAAATCTATGAAGGATGACAACAATAGGGATTCAGTTCCTAGATTAGCTCCAGGTTGTTGGGAGGAAGTTAATGCCTCCTATATTTGATGTGAGGGAGTTATGAGGCTGTTAGATTCTCTACGCTATATAATAGGCAATCATTCGGATGATTTGCTGAGAGAGTGTGAGGATTTCTTGTTGTAATCTCCAATTTGATTAATGTATTCCTGATGCCTATGTTTGGTGGACGTAGCCCAGATTGGTTGGGTGAACCACGTTAATTCTTGTGTTTATGTGTTAATTCTGCTGTGTGTATTTAGTTTTTTCTGTGCACCTGATCCAACAATTGGTATCAGAGCACTGTTGGACGTCAGGCGCAACGGAGGAGGTCATGAATGCATTCAGAAGGTGCGGACTGTGCTGGTGCGGGTGCGGACTGAGCTGTTGGTGTGTGACCACTGATATATCCGTGTGATTGCAACTCTGTGCATGGATTGGGCAGCCGTTGATCCTGAATATTTTAAACTGCTGTGCGTTTTTGATTGAGGTGCGGTACTATACATGCGGTTTTGATTGAGCCCTGATTTGCATATTTCAGTGTTAAATATGTGCTTGTTGGTGCTACGTTGTTTCAATAAACCTCGGAAAATTGAGTCCAATTCCCACTTCATTTAAATTGTGTAGTTGTGCGTGAATGGATAAACTGTAGCCGTGCGTTAATGCGTGTTGGTAAACATTTTAATGCATGGATAAACAGTAATATTGCGCAGAATTAAAATGTGTGTAGCTGTGCGTGAATGGATAAACTGTAGTTGTGCGTTAATGCGTGTTGGTAAACATTTTAATGCATGGATAAATAGTAATATTGTGCAGAATTAAAAAACAAACGCCCGCGTGACATTTTCCAGCTTCTCGTTGGCGCATACCAATATTTAGAGCGATTATGTATGAATGAGTGTGTTGAGAATACGCAGAGGAGAGCAATAAGTGCTATCGGTTTTTTTGTTTTTCGAAGGGGCACATACAAAGTTTAAATGTGAGAGCTGCATATATATTTAGAACACAGTGCTGAAGACCGTAGATGGTGTTAAAATATATTGGGATATATATTTTGGGAATACCGCATTGCTGTTATCGTTTTTTTTTTGTTTTTGAAGGGGCGCATTGCAAATTTTTTTTTTATTTGAATTGCTTTCATACTGTATATCAGCCAACATTGGGTTGATTGCTGGTGCCTGGTTGCATGAAAGGGATGTAATTTTGCACGGGCATATTTGTTTTTTGTGTGAAGTGCAAAAAGGGCAGAATTTTTTTTTTTTTTTTTGTAAAATCAAAGGCACAGGCAGATTTGTTGTTGTGTAAAATGAAACGCATAGGCAGATTTTTTGTGTAAAATCAAAGGCATAGGCAATTTTTTTGGATATTGGAGATTATTGTGTTTTTTGTTGATACAAATGGCGAAAACTCAAAGTGCCCAGTTTGAAATTGAGAAATTTAATGGCAAGAATAATTTTGAGATCTGGAAGGTGAAAATGCATGACTTGCTTGTCCAACAAGGCGTGGTAAAGGCTTTGATGGGTAAATCCAAACAACCTTACAACATCACAGACGATGAGTGGGACGAAATGGATGAAAGAGCTGTAAGTTCCATTCGATTATGCCTCGCGGATGATGTCCTGTTTAATATTGTGTCGGAGACAACAACTGCTGGTTTGTGGACGAAACTGGAGAAACTGTACAAGACCAAATCCTTAACCAACAGGATTCTCCTGAAGCGACAGTTGTACGGTTTGCGAATGAAGGAAGGTACATCGATTGTTGATCATTTAAATGCTTTTAATACTCTTCTCGTGCAATTACAATGTATAGAAGTAAAAATTCCATCCGAGGATAAAGCTATTACTTTATTGTGCTCGTTGCCCGAATCATGGGATCATTTTGTTACTTCTATAAGTCTTAGTTCATCAGAAACTATTGAGTTTGATGATGTAGTTGCATCCTTATTATCGGAAGAAACAAGGAGGAAGTCGCATTCTGAAACCTCTACATCAGAAGACATGATGGTTAGAGGTCGTTCGAAAGAAAGACGCCCCAGGAAGCCGAGCGACTCACGTTCAAAGTCAAAAGGGAAGAAGAGTAAGCTAAAGTGCTGGTTTTGTGGCAAATCAGGGCATTTAAAGAAGGACTGCTAGAAGCGACAGAAACAAACTTAAAAAGAAGAGTCTTCGACAGAGAAGAAGGAGGCGAATATGACAGATACAGGTTCGACATCTGGTTCAGGTATGAGTGATGAAGTATTATCAGTTAATGTGTCAAATCATGGTCAACATTGGTTGTTAGATTCCGGGGCATCAAACTACATGTGTATCCATAAAGAATGGTTTAAGGATTATAAATCAATTAATGATGGAGTTGTGTACATGGGTAATGATGTAACATGTAATATTGTTGGGATTGGAAGCA
>APFE031588915.1:10396-92648 GCA_000404065.3 Pinus taeda | reverse complement strand
GTCTCCACTGAACTGTACATGCACTGAGTTAACTGATGTATTCTTCAGTTGCATTATGAGTTAATAATTAGTGAATTACTTAATAACTAATTCACACAACTCATCACTTAGTCTATTTTCCAGTTATACTAAATACAACCAGTTCAACCAAGTCAAACTGAACACAACTCCATCAACTCCACCTCCAGCTCCACTAAACTCAACTAGTTGAGTTCTAATTGAAGTTCTGCATGCAATAGCTCAGTCAACCAATAGGTAACCACGTGATTCCTTCTGTCAGCTGCATGTGCCACATCTGTAGCTCGAATAGAGGTGCTCCAAGAGAATAAGATAAAGTTTATAGTCTAAATATTATTATGAGCTAATAATATTTGACTGCTCTATATTTAGACTTGACAGTGTCATCGCTGTTGTCTAAAAATAGAAGTCCATCTATTTTTTCCAACTTGACCAGTCATCCATAAACAACATCCTGCAACTCATAGACATGATCCATATGTCTAAAAATAGACATAGTCTAAAAATAGACTTTGCGCCATAATTTGCCTGCGGGCCCACTTAGTGAAGGCGACTCCTTTCCACTAAGCTCCATCATCTTGTTGCATTCTCAACAGACTCTCTTGACTCATGAAAATAAATATTATGACATGAAAGATGTTGGGATGGGGTCCCTGGGATAAATTTTGATAAATTTTGTAAGATCTTTTTGTTTAAATGTAAAGCCGCTAGGAAATGTGGAAGTGGAACGTGATAGTCAAAGTCAAAGGGACTTTAGTCCCTTAAGTGGGTAGGTGATAGGAAGCTTTTAAGACCTGCCCATGGTCCGCGGACCATGGTATTGTAAAATAAAATCTATAAATTGAAGAATCATAGTGAGTCTAGGGGATAACTAAGTTGCTAGAAATCATTATAAGGGCAAGTAAGCTAAGGCAGGAAAGGTCTGTTTCCCGTACTTAGGTGAAGGGGAAGGCTCCTGCAGCTGAATGTGCAGAGACTGTGGTAAGTCCGCAGGCTAAGTACGCAGGGAAAAGAAGTTTGTACTTTAAAGATTACACTTAATAAAGACAATTTTGAGCCAATTCTTGTGTATCTGTGTATTATTTCTTACTTCTACAAGTTCCTGTATTTTTGTTGTGTAATGAAAATGATCTAAGTTAATGTTTGTCTAGTGTGTGAAATTAGTAGATCAATACTATTTATAATTGTTATGAATGATTAAGAACCTTCATGAAGGTCTGGAAGCTGTTTAAGGTAAATTACTGTGATTATCTGTTTTGGGAGTATTAGGGTCGTGAAGATAGAAATAAGCCATGGGAACTATTGGAACCCCTCACATTGACCTTTGGATGTAAAAACCTGGTTCTGTCATCCCCTAATACTTCTTCGGGTGAGAATGCAGCTTGCGCTACACGGGTTGTTGCTGAAAGGGCCAAAAACTAGGGTTTTCTTGGTTAGTGCAGCTAACATTGAACCTGGGTTATACGCCATCAAGCCAACAAATGGTTGAGTTATCGGGACCAGGATCTTGCTAAAGGGATGTGTGATAAGTGGTTCCCCACCAAGAAATAAATTGAGAAGTGGATCGATTGGAAACTACATGTGTTTGCAGCTCAAGAGAACAAAAATCCACATTTGTTGAAGGAAGAGTGACTTAATAGATACCTATATCTAGATGAACATGAAATATTTTTCTGCTCTTTCCCCCATGAATTACATGAGTGGCTGTCCAAATTAGCAGATAATCAAGGTACGTGGAAGCTTAATGAGCCTATTTTATGGACCCTAGAATTGGTGAAGCACTTGAAGGCTTTAGAAAATAAAATTGCGTGGGCCATTGACCACTAGATCGATCGTATGTTGGGAGGATTCATCACTGAATTCACAATCGACACATCCATAAGCTATAGTGAAGTAGAGTGTAGGTTCTTCAAAGGCCCATGAGGTAAGTACTTGAAATCTCTGAAGACTTGGATTAAGATGCTATTGTTTGAAAAGCAGGTTATGCCTTTAAATTGATGTTTGGGACTACGTGAAGTGGAAAAGAATTCAGAAGAAATGAAGAATCAAGAATATAGTTGTCTATTAGGATCTTCTGATAGCGATGAAGAAGGTAATATTCTGAGAACACTCTAAAGTGTGCTACAAATTGTAAGTCAGGGTACCATAGGAATACTTCATCCATCCACTCCACTTCTGCCTCCACCTCCGCCTCACACACCTACACCTATACCTCTGCCTCTGCCTCCACCTCCACCTCCATCATTTAATATGGTGAATAAAATGAAGTTACCTCTATTTAAGGGTGTGGGACCTAAAGACCCCGAACAATTCTGGCTTGTCATAGATGCTCTATTGACGACACAAAAAATCACTGATGACAAAATGAAGAAAGCACAACTAGTCACAACACTACAAGACAGAGCACTGAGTTGGTACATTAAGTTCTGCACATATAGGCCCACTGCAACTATGCTAGAAACCTAGAAAGCGTTGAATAGTGAATTCAAGAAGCCCAAATCTCATGCTCAGTCTGTAACAGAGTTCAAGGAGATTCAACAGAGGGTAAACGAGTTTGCATGGGAATTTGATCAAAGATTAAAATGTTTGATTCAACAGGCTAATATCTCAATTACAAATGCTCAACATAGATACTGGTATATTGCTTCGCTCCTACCGCATCTGAGAGTGCCATTGTCACAACATAAAATAGGAATGCAAATAGAAGTAGTCGAGATCACTATGAGATTAGAATCTTCGCTAGTGTAGGATACGAATGTAGGGGTACAACAGATCCAATTGCAACTAGCAAGCCTGCACATGGAATTGCAGAGCTTGAATAAGGGAAAGGAAGCACAACTCGAGGTGTACGTGGAATTTTGGTGCCTGAAGTCTAAAGGCCAGGGTCATGAAAAGGACCACTATCCCATTTATCGTAACTAACTCATTAGGGGAGGTCCTATCCCTATAAAACCAAAAACCATCATTGGATTGAGCACTGGAGTACTCTTATGGTGCACTATCTGTCAAGTAACTGGGAAGCACACAACTGATAATTGTCATCTCCTACAAAAAATTGGTCAAACACTGTGACAATTATTTTGTACTTTATGTAAATCGGTTGGGCATGATGAAAGCAATTGCCGGAGCTATGAATTGATGATGGAGTGAATCCCTACATATAAAATGCAGATTGAAAATCGACCTCAGGATCAAGGTGTGGGCGTAGTGCACAGAGGATTCCAGGGCCAAGGAAGAGGACAAGGAGGAGGGGCTGGAAGGGGTCACAGAAAAATGATTTGTTATAATTGTGGGGAAGCAAGCCATTTTGTTCGTGACTATCAGAACCCAATGCATCCCTCCTGCCAGTATTGCCGACAATTTTATCATGTTATGGAAGATTTCTTGGTACTAATAGCCAATATGCAGGAGAAGAAGGTGCAAACATCTATGCAAAACATTTAGATGGTGAGGGCGGAGCCTCATAAAGAAGAGCCTAGCATTAATATAGTAACATGAAGTGGTGTTTCCATAGGAGAAGATAAGGGGAAGCAACTGGAAACTGAAGGTTGGGTATGCAAGGCTGTCGAGAAGGAAGTGGGATTCGAACTAAACTGGGCTAAATAAACCTTTATGGAAGTCAAAAAGAGCTTCGCTAAGTCCTCTACCTCAGAAAGTCAAGAGAAGCCTAGCGATACCAACGAAGCACATGACGTAGATCCTTCGCTATTAGCTACCTTCCTAAAGACATCTATGAAGCTATTACGAGATAGAAAGGTGGTAGAAGGGATTGAAGAGTTGATTGATAATTTTACAGGGAAGATCAAGCCTCCTTCAGAACAACACACTATACGAAAAGTGGGAAAAAACAAGAAATGAACAGGTCGTGAAATGAGGCTAACAATGCAGATCAAAGAGTATGAAATGGAGCAGGTAATCCTCGATCTAGGATTGGATGCGAATGTGCTACCAAAATAAACTTGGGAAAGAATGGGGAGACCTACGCTATAATGATATCCTATCCAACTTCACATGGCCAATCAATAGAAAATCATTCCCATGGGGTGCCTCTATGGGGTGACAGTTGATATTGAAGGAGAAAGTGCTTTGGCTGATTTTGAAGTGATATAGATAATGGATGATAGTAATGCTTACCCTACCCTATTGGATATTGATAGTGTTCAAAATGGATACAACCATTAATCTTAAGAAATGCAAAATGATATTTGAGAGCAAAGAACTTTAGGTAATTGTTCCCTTAGATCTATCTGAAGGTGTGCGGTACACAGAACTGGTCCACGATTATGAAGAGGAGGAGGATATGGATCAGATATACACGATCATTGCGTGTGATGAGGACTGGATCAATCGTACAATAGATGGATGAATTACATGGGATAGAGATAGCTCTCGCACCTCAGATTCAGATGAAGAGCTTGAAAATTGGGAGAACAAATTACATGAAGTCTCTTCACTGCACTGCAACATGTTAACCAAATTGCTTCAGTGCGTATCCATGGAGGTAAGAAATATTCTGCATTATGATTTTTTAGATGATGTTAATTTGTTTATGGATAATTTTTAAAGGGTGGTGCTAGAAGAGCATCGGTTCCAGGCATTAGATCTGGCGTTGCACGCGATTCTTGCCCATTGGTGGGGTACACATAAGGATAGCTTCGCTGGTTGGAAAGAGTATAGGAGAATGATGAAGCTGAGGTTTGGGTATGCCAATACCTGTATGATGGAAAAATGTACTGGAAAAGAGGATCTGCATGAGCATTTAGTGTGGTGGACTAAATATTAGGGTGAGGAACCTCAGCTTGAATGGGTGCACAACTTTTGCCATACTTTGGATACCATTCCGATGAATTGGTACCTGGAAACAGGGCTACGCCATGGAACAATTGAGCGGGATATCCTTAGGGAGAGTTTATTGTTAACCTTCAGCTTTGAGGATGGCTTCAAATGTATTGATGAAGCGCTCCAAGAAATTAAGGTTGTGATATTTAGAATGCCTAAGGAACCGGTAGAATGGGTTCAACCAAACTGGAATACACATCTGCGCCATGTGTTGGAATGCTATAATGTGACCACGGAAGAAGAAGAAGATGATCCAAGAAACATCAACATTCCGGAATCTAAGGGACAACACAAAGTTGAAGGACCCCAAGTAGCAATCTCGAACATAGCAGAACCTCTGAAGAGTAGATAGGTAAACATTGGGTTAGACGCATAATCGAATTTTGCTAAAATATGCGACTATTGGGATGAGGATACAGTTGATAAGGTCGTGGAATTGTTGCATGAATACTAGGACTTTTTTCCCACCAAGTTCTCAGATCTAAAGGGGATAGTAGGGGAACTAGGATTAATGAAGATTACTTTGAAGCTCAACATGAGACCTGTTAAACAACAAACCTACCGCTTGAATCCCAAATATAAGGAAAAAGTGCGTAAGGAGTTGAAAAAAATGCTATAATCTAGGATTGTTGGGCATGGAATCCCCCCCACAGCACGTTTTGGGGCTCAAAGCCCAAGTTTTGGTCAAAGGTTGTTGTAAGACTCCAAAAATTACAGATGCGGAGCGTGAAGTAGAGGTTAAGTCATAGGGCTGTCCGCCCTAAAGTAATGTAATATAATGTAAAGTCATGTTGGCCTACCCATGGTCTGCGGACCATGGAATTGTATAAATAGAGCGAGGCTTTAAGTTGAAAAGATAGTTGATGATAGAGTGACGAGCGAAGGAATGGTTTAGGCTTAGAGTAGGATTCTAAGTGTATTGAGTCGTAGTAGTAGGAAGAGGCTCTGTAGCTGAGTGTGCAAAGGCCTAATAGAGTCCGAAACTGAGTGCACAGACCCCTGCAGTTGAGTGCACAGGACGATGTCGAGTCTGTAATCGGGATTGGAGATTAATAAAGAGAATTTGATTCTTATTTCTGTGTATTTTCTATCCATTATCTTCTTTATGTTTGTATTAGTTTATGTATCATGCACACTGATATGATTGCTGAATAAGCTATAATAACCATAAATCTTACAGACACAAGTTAAGTAATCAGCTAATTAGCAAGGAACTTGGGTATTATACAAGTCGCTTCCCAAGCAGGGCTGCGTGGAAACAATAGCACAAGTTACGAAGGAATAGCAAGTGCGCATAATGACGGGTTGGACTGCGGACCTCTGGAAGCCCATCAAACATCCCGAGGGTGCAGAAACCTAGTTGTAGCACCCCCCCATACTACTTCGGGTGAGACCTCAGTTCGCGCTCTGCGGCTTGTTGCCGAAAGGGCCATTGGTACTGGGATTTGCTTGGCTAAATCACCTTTGAACCTGGGTTAGGCCCATAGAGCTCTGTAACAACTTGGGTTGAGTTACTAGTCCCATAGCCTTGGTTGGAAAAACACTCTGGAGCCATTGGTGGGTTGGGTTACCAGTCCTGGAGCCTTAGTTGGACAAACTCTCTGGAGCCGGACGAAAGTTGTGGGCTGAGTTACTAGTCCCGGAGCCTTGGTTGGAACAAATTCTCTGGAGCCATGGATGGTTGAGATAGAGACGGATATGATGATGGTTTTGTGATGTTCGAAGGTGAGGTGGAATCACTGTTTGATGGGTTGAGGTGCATGGCCTATGGAATCCTTAGATGGTTTTTTATTGATGTGTTCTATGATATCCCACATTCATGCTTAGAATATAGCATCAGGGTGAATGGCTGAAGAGAAATTTGGCTCAACCATTCTACAGTTGGGTGGAATGTGGAAGTCCCATCCCAGGTTTGGATTTTGCATCATTAATGAAAGGTTATTTATCCTTGTATTTCTATGAGAATTTTGATGGATTATATGTGGTCTATATGATTGTACTTTCATGAGTATTTTTTGCTACTATTTTGTTGGTTATGTATGTGTTTTATTACAGTATCCATGTGTGGCTCTCATCATGTTTTGCTTGTAATTGACTGATCAATGTATCTATGAACTAATGGATGGAATGGAAGTTGATGTGTTGAGGCATCAATGGATCTTAGAGATTCTCAACTAAGTATGAGAACCCTATGATGAGAACTGTTAATTACACCTGTAGATTACACATTTGCAATATGTTTGACAAAATGCCTGTCATGGCTAGTAGGGCTCCAGCCAAAGTCTTAAATGAGTATTTTCTTTAGTATTGTCATTTCCATGTTATCTTACTGATCTAAAGAGATGATTTAATTCTGGGCAGTGACTTGGGCTCATGCTTGAAAAATTGGCCCAAATCCCGGAGTCACTGGCATAACACTGGCATTTTTGGTCTATGGTCACTGGCAGGAAAGCCCGTGAGAGTGACTTTGGGATTCTAGTCACACTCATTCCTATAAAATAGGAGCGATTGAGGCTTAAGTTGTCCAAACGTTTAGTGGGACCCCAAGGTAAGTTGTCTAAAGTATTGGATTGGTTCCCAAGGGTCCTGTAGTTGATGATTAATGTCTGTATGGTGTTTTTCCATCAGTTCCACTTCCTTAACATGACTTAGGAGGTTGAATCATATCATAGTGGAATCTTGTCGCATGTTTACCCAGGCTAGCCGGTTGCTTGGATAGATGTGGGAGGAGGGTGTTACAATCACCTTTGAGTGTCATCTCTTTTGATTTTTGAAATTTCACTCAATTTCAGTATGAGTCCTCTATTTTGAATAATTATTTTGCATCGATCACATTTGCATAGTTAGAATTCTCATTTTCACAGTTGGAAAGGAAATTGTGCATAGATTACATTTGCATAATTTTTAGGGGAATCATGCATATATTACATTGCATGGTTTGGCAACTTTTAATCCTTTGAATTGAATTGGAATAGGGAAATTGAAAGATCTAGTTAACAATATCTTGTTGGATGCATCTTTGATTGTTGCATCATTGTTTGCACCTCTTCCCTACACGAGATAACTTTCATTGAAAATGAAAAGAGTTCTTTTCATCATATTAGTTGAATCATAGGTGTGTGGTGGGCTCCAGTATTGCAGAAATAATGCTGAAACTCCTGGGACTCCCTTCTTTACTTTTATCAACCCAGTAGTTCGTAACAAACTTGGAAGCGACGGTGCTGTATGCACAAGTACCGGCTCTTGCTGCAACTAACAATTGGTCAGCTGGCACAAGTCCGCTAGGAGCTTAAGCCAACTTCTATGAGATCTAAGAAGAAGCTTTTTAACTAATGGATGGAAGCTAACTCGAAGGAAGCTAATCTACTTGCGGAAAGAAACTGAAAAGCTGAAAGAAAACGTAAACCCTAGCAAACTCTAATTTTACTAGCTAGCCCTACTGATGCAAGAAAGACAATGCAAGCTACTGGGAGAGATGCCATTGACTTCCAAGAAGGTAAAATTCATGTGTCTAAGCTACGTCTATGGTAAAATCTGAAGAAAACATCTTTTTGTATTTTTGAACAAGTTGTCAAATTTATCATGCATGTGCTTTCACTATTTTTGGTTGTGCAGAGGTGGATCAGCGAGAGAAAATTCTTGCAGGAGGTTGGGAAAGTTCAGAGAGGGCCTAAGGGGTTCCTGGCACCCTTCTCGAGAGTTTCACATAGTTTGCCTATCAAGAAACCGCTTTCGTGAGCTTCTACAGGAAGTCTGCAGGGGTTCTACAGGATGTTCTGGAATTTCTACAGGATGTCTGTAATTTTCTACAGGATGTCAGAAATGGGATTTTGGAGGATGGATGGAGGAAGAAAGATGAAGGAGTGGGTATGGAGGTGATATAAGGGTGTGAGGAGGTCCAGGACTTGGGGAATGGAGCTGAGGAGTGGCAAGGATGGTTGGATTTGTTCAAGGAGAGGTGGAGCAATGTTGCACAAAAATATGGGAATTTAGGGTAGAGTGAGCAAACAGAAAATGCGAGGCAAGAATATAGGTTGGAGGATGAAGCAGATGAGATTGATGGAGTATGGATAGATAAATATGTACTACAGGTGCTCTGCAAGTTATTTTTCGAACTAAACAAATAAAGACTTGGAAAATCAAGGATCTACTTACTTTGACCTAATGTGACCTAGATAACAGCAACGAACGAACAGAAGTCTATTTGCAACAAAATCATGTGAAGTGACTATGCAACTCAGTAATCATGAACCTAAGGAGGCGAAAAAAATTGATATCAAGTTCGGCAATTGGGAATCCAACACTACTAATTGCATGGTGAAGCAAAGACAATGTTTTTGTTGGCAGCAATGTCACCTTTGTCCTAGCTCACGATCCCACTGAGGGAGAGGTGAGATCAGAGGTGCTTGATGGCATTTTTCTAAAGTTCTTCCCTGTTATTAATCCATCAACTAAATCTGAACATGAAAAGCCTATCTAATCATCAACCATGACCTATGTAACCAGCAAGATGTTAATATACTTAACACAAATTATTTTGCAAAGACATGAAAACAAATAACAATACACAAAGGAAGCCTTGGCGCTTGGGTTGGGCCCAACCCCAAGAGCTGTAGGCTCCTAAAGAAACTTAGAACTAATGCCAAATAAAGCTACTTTCCATTAATAAAAAATAACCATGTTCATAAGAAAGTTATACAACAGCAGCTACAAAATGAGCTTAGAAAAAAGCAGCACTATAGTGCAGAAATACAATAGTCCAAAAAGTAACCTATGAAGGTTGAAAGACTTCATATTCATGCACTACGAGGGGCCTCAACAACCCTCCTTAACTTAAGGGGATCGGTTGTTCAAACTGCTAGTAAACAATCACTTTCCACCAAGCTTCTCAGCTACCTTTAGGATTCGTTTTGGTGGCCTGCTGAGCTCCAAACTGAGAGTGGAGATTTCGAGGAAGGGTCATTTAATGCAAGAAACATCCTTCCTACGAATCCTCACCCCTATTCCTTCATGATTGGTTGTCATCTGGCTCCTAATTTCTTGGCTTTGTTCCAAAATTTGTCCAAAAAACATGAAATAACCACGTATTAGCCTTCTTGGTAAAGTGACCACTCTCATTCGCTCAACTAACATAAACATACTCAAAAAACATGCATAAACTATGAAAAATGGTGGATTGATCAAGAACAATTAGGAAAAATGAGCCCAATAAGTTACCTAATTCGGGGCTCATCAGTGTGTTCTGGTGACATTGAGTTTTGAGCCAAAAACTAGAATCTAATTCAAGATCAACTCTAAAATTGATCTCAATTAACCTAAGAAGCATTTGAAACTTAATGCTACACATAAAGGTCTATGCTAGATACATGTTGTGAAATCGTTAAAGGTAAGAGCTATTATTATTTTCCAACATTTCATCCCGGAGGTGAAATCATATTCCACATACCTTTGGGTATATCGGATGGTGCTCTACGCATGATAAATGTATGGGAACACTCTCATCAAATGGTTATGCATTAGACAACACTACTATGGACTACACTTCCATGTATTTTCAAGTATATTTTGGAAGTCCCCTATAGGTTGCTATCCATCCATAGGTAACCGAGTCTGCCACCTTGTATACCATGATACACCAAACACAACATTTGTGGAGATTGAATGTTGTACGTTAAGTCCTTGGTTCACCAAGGTGTATATTGCAGTTCATGATTGCTTGGTAAACCTTTATGCCTAGTTAACCCTTTGTTTTTTTTGTGTCTTTAATTTCTAAAATCAATTAATTGACCGCGTAACAACATCCTCCTCATGGAACAACTCCTTAAGGGATCTTAGGTTGAGACTAATGGCAATAGTTCCAGAATCTACCAATCAAGGGAATCCCTTTGACGAGAATCTTGGTCCTTTTCCTTCTTTTGGAAACATTGGTGCTCCTTTTATGGCAATGTTGTCCCTTCCCATATTTACCATTGGTTTTCTAGTTTGGTTATTTTGGACTCCTATGGTTTTGAATGTCCAAACTGCTTCTCAACTGAGCTATCCTCCACCTAAACAAAATCAACCTCATGTTGATCCTATAGTTGGCCGTTTTCCTTCTTCACATATTGTTTATTCATCCATTTCTTCTTCTTTTCCTAGTGAAATTATTTATTCTAATAACTAGGAAGCTAAGAAGAAGAAGAAAAGGACGAAGAAGAAGAAGAAGAAGAAGAAGAAGAAAAATAAGCAGGGGAGCAACCAAGCAACCATTTCTACGTACGCAACTAGTATGGAAAAGTCTTCCAATCAACCTTGTAAAGTTAAATTCCCTTGCATGTTATGTAAGAGTGAGAACCTTCTTAGAGATTGTCCTGGTATTCCCAAGGTATTAGGAGTGTGGTTCAAAGGCTCACATTAGCCTTCGTCATCAACCTTTGGAGATCATGTTGGTGATAAACCCTCAACTAGTGATAGTAAGGTCTATGGGAAAAAGGGTAAAGTAAAATTTCCCTGTAAGTTATGTGAAGGAAATCATCCTATTCACCTTTTTTCTTAGATGGATGAAGCCTCAAAAGTGTTGGAAAACCTTACAACTTCTAAGCTAAGACTTCCAGTTGATTGTCAAAAGCTTTCTCCCAATCCTCCACTAGTTGATGAAGGGATTGATCAGAATCTGAATCCAATCAATCCCACTCCCTCTGAATGTGAATCCCATGAGTCTATTCCTGACCAACCATTGGTTGAGAAAATCGTTGAATCGATTCTGCCTTCAGTTGATTGTACCTTTCCCATAAAAACTTAAATTGATATTGCTTAGGTTCTTTTCATTTCTTCATGTTCTAATGAATGAGGGGCAATCCTCTTGTTCCAATGGCACAGGGAGGAAATCCTCCCATACCCACAAAACAAGGGGGGAGTTCTCCCATTCCCATGACACCCCCTCCAAGTAGCATGGTCACTTCCTTTGATTGGAATTGACTAGAATGATATCTTCTTCTTCCTTATGTGCCATTCCAGGTCATAGTACCTGCTTATAATGTTCCTGTACCTTGCACAATCATAGATGAAGGTGCGTATGTTAGTATTTTATCCTCCACTACTTGGAAAGATTTTGGTTCTCCGTAGCTTGTGCCAATTACATAGAATCTGTTGGCTTTAAACAGAGGAACCAGTCAACCGTTAGGGATCCTTCCTAAGTTTCCTATTACTTTGGGAGGAAAGACTGTCTATATCAATGTGATGGTAGTCCAAGCCCCTTTGGATTTTAATTTACTCCTTGTGTGTGACTATGTTTATGTCATAGGAGCTCTTGTCTCTTCACTCTTTCATGTGATGTGTTTCCCACATGAAGGAAGAATCGTGACTATTAACCAGATTTCATTTGTTGGTCCTAATTTGTATCCCTATCAAACAACTTCCCTAAATGGTCCTTATATGCAAGAGGTATCTCCCCCACCACAAATTAATTATGTGGCAACCTGTTCCATGTTCGCGACTACTGATGATCTAGTAGGTGATGTAGTACATAATTTATTGGGGGAATTGGAGTTTGATCTGTCCAATGGATCCTTTGATCTCTTACAGAGTGTTATTCTCCCATTTGATGAGAACCTCTTAAAATCCATGGTCTCTTGCAGGACATGATCTAATTTTGGAGCAAAGTTCCTTTTCTTGTGTCAAGCTCCTTATAAAATGAAGCAAGGTGTTGGAGGAGAGTTCCTCTTCTTGTGTCAAGCTCCTTAAAAAGCGAAACAAGGTGTTGGAGCATAGTTCCTTTTCTTGTGTCAAGCTCCCTAAAAAATGAAACAAGGTGTCAGAGTAGAGTTTCTTTTCTTGTGTCAAGCTCCTTAAAAAATGAAACAAGGTGTCAGAGAAATGTTCCTTGTATTGTGTCAAGCTCTTTAAAAAATGAAGCAAGGTCCTTGGAGCAGAATTCCTTTTCTTGTGTCAAGCTCATTAAAAAATGAAACAAGGTCCTGGAGCAAAGTTCCTTTTCTTGTGTCAAGCTCCTTAAAAAATGAAACAAGATTTCAGAGTAGAGTTCCTTTTCTTGTGTCAAGCTCGTTAAAAAATGAAACAAGCTCTTATAAGGATAATTCTTTTACTATGTAAATCTCGTTAAAAAATGAAATAGGTTCTTATGAGCATAGTTATTTTCCTATGTCAAGCTTGTTAAAAAAATAAACAAATCCTCTTTAAATTAGAGTCTTTAATCAGATCTCGTAAATTCCCACTGAAGTCATTCACTTGATCTCGTAAATGAACCTTCATTCCATCCACCTGTTAGTACCCAATAGTCTACTTAGGTGCATGGAATGAAGTTTGGGGGGCATGTACCTCGAATTGAGTCATTATGCTAGGGGCATACAAACTTATTTCGAGCACAATTTTTCTTTGTTTCAAGCTTGTGTAAAAATGAAACCAATTTCAAGCATAGTTTCCCATGTTTCAAGCTTTTGTAAAAATTAAACCATTCCCATTTTATCCCTTGTGATTGCCATTTTTATCAACTTGTTTTTTTCCAGCCGAGCCTTGGTTTTCTCATTCCATCATCACCATCTGGTTGGATGATCATACACATTCACTTGGTTTTTAGCCTTTCCCAATGAACTGCTGCGATGAGTGGCCTTATTAGCCAACCCCTTGAACTTTGCATGTTTTGAGAAGTTCCATCATGACCAGAACCACTTACTACCCTTTATAACACTCGTTCCTCTAGGAGGATTTCTCTTTCATCTCTTTTTAGACTCCCAAAATATGAAATGATTATCGAGCACTTGTCTTTTCGAACTCGTAAAAGTAAATTCAAAATGTTGTATACTTAGTATAAGTTTAACCATTTTCTAGATTGAGATAGACTATTTATGAAAGAGGAATACCTTAGTCGAACATGACTAAGAGTTTCTCTTGGGTATTATTTTGTACCTTTTCGGACCTAAAGGACTACCTTTGAAAAGGGACATTTGGATTTTTCTTTTTTGAGTCTTTTTCAAACTCTCTAAACATGAAAAAGAAGTAGAATTTTACCCTTGCTGGACTCATTAAAACATCAAACAATGATGGACTCGTCGATCATGATGGGGCTGAACCACTCCTTATCCAGGTTCATTAAATATACTCAGAGGGATGCATCCGAAGGATGAAATTAAATATCAAGCATATGTTATACTCTTGTTGTAGCGGCTGCAACACCCTCCAAAATTTTGGCTTGCATCCAAATTTCAGAGCCTTCCTTGTTGTTTCCTTTGATGGCTACAAACGCTCGAGCTCAACCAATGAGCTCTTGTGAGGTCTTTTCAGCTTTTGCTTGTTTTACCAACAATTTTCTTTCGAAATGTTGATTTCTTTTCCATGCTTGTGATCTAATTTTGGTGAGTTTGAAGGTCTGGCTTTGTGTGTTTTGGTTGTCTTCGCTATGTGAACATACGTCGTACTCACACAAAAAGTTGTAAGCACTTTCACAGAAGCGTCATCACAGTCGTCCAAAGGTCTATCACAAGTGTCACACTTGTCACTCTCAACTCCAAGATAGTCTTAGTGAGGGCATGTTTTGTCTTGTTTTCATGGTGGTTTATGTTGTCTTGTCGTCATGTATGCTAAGTATTTGTTCATGATGTTAGTCTGCAAAATTTTTCTTGCTTTTCCTGAAAATCTGCCCACTTGGAAAACCCTCTTCTGCCTAACCTTGACTAAGCTGCTCTACAAAGTCTCAACCCTTAGTCACCCTCCTCTACTAACCAGAACTGTGAAGTGGCTGAGGTTTTCCTCCAGGTCAGTTGCATTGCGCAATCTCGGAGGTGGGAAGATTGTCTGCCTCCCCGAATTATGCAAAAACTGCCTCCTTTTCCAACTAAATTGTGCATTTCTCAAGCATAGTCATTAACCCTCCTCTTTTCCTGCTGGGAGCCTGCACTGCTCCAAGAACCAGGTCTGCACTTTTCTAAAAATTTGTGCAGACAAGCCCATCTAGAAATTTACTGCATTGCTTTGCAATTTTCCCTAGAATTGCGCAAAGCTACCCAGAGACCCCTGCTGCCTTGCTCTGCTTGGCCTCCATAAATTGCGCAGACCTGTCTGGCAGTTCCCCTACTGGATGTCCTAAACTATATCCAGAAATTGTGAAGTCATGGTTAACAATTCCCTTGCAGCACTGCTTTGTCTTCCCTCTGGAAATTGCGCATAACTAACTAATAGTACCTTTGCAACCTGCTCTGTCTTCCCTCTGAAATCTGCGCAGAGGCTTCCTCCCTGAGGGTCCCACCTTACAATTGACACTAGTGATTCTCAGTGCGCAATATTGACTCCAAATGATCTCTGTGCAGTTCCTAATAGTGCAAGTTGTCCTCCCAAAATGCCTCATTTCAGCTTGAGCTGCATTCTATGCTGTCTCATTGAGTTGTCCTCCCACCCTGTCACCCGGAACACGGGAACAATGCATCATGTTAGACTAGGAGGTTTTGGGTTTGATGTCATCCTGTAATGAGTGAATTGCAAGAATATGTACACTAGTAGATAATGGCGAGACAATGAATACGATGAAGAATGAGCGCACATGCTAGAAGACTTGCTTGCAGCAAGACAGACGTACCAAACATATCAAACAATAAGAGGAACACATGCATTGAACCATCAAGCAAGACCAAGACCATCGAAGACCTCGAAACACTATCCGATGCAAAGGTGAAGACAAAGCACACCAAGAGTACATCCATCACTCAACAACATAGCAGCTTGACATGGACACCACAGTTAGCCAATACATGTCAGCAGTGTCATGTCAAGTTGTGTCATGAGATGTCTCAACCACATCACCATTATGGGCCATATCCATTGTAACTGAATGTAATGTAAAGTGAAGTCCAATGGACACACACAAGAATTTGAAGAGTCATGTTAGTTGAAAATTCTTGGGAAGCTGAATAGTGACGAGGGTAGTCCAAGAGTCACAAGAATCAAGCCTCACCCTTGGATATATATACCTCTCCCATTGTATGAGAAATGGAATTTTCACCTTGGCTCCTCCCACATAGCCTTGAGAGTTTGTAGTCTATTACTTGAGGAGTGAGGAGTGGCTCCAATGTCCCACTATTGGGACTAGTGATGTATGGTGTACAGATGTGTCTTGGGACTTTTTCTTAATTCAGAATCCTGTTTCAAGCCAACACATTTTCAAATATGTTTTGTAGATGTTTGTAAGACTAATCTTTAAACATTTGTAATGTATGTTTTCTTAACTAGTACTAAGATAGTTGAACTAATTTGGTTATTTTAGTACATACATTGTTGAAGATGTGTTGTATTATTTATCATTGCTGTCTCATCCATGTGGACTACTCCACAGGACATTAGACAAACCATTGCTGTTTTTCTTGGCTATAATGACTGTCACCCTAGTGTGGACTACTTCGCTGGATGGTGTAAGTATTTTCCCTTTCACTTTGGTTTTAACGACTGCCACATATGCTATGGACTACTTCGCTAGATGTTGGACATACCCTTGCTATTTTTCACATGTTTCTCTCCCTGGGTGGTACTACTACCTCTCATCTAGAGGCTCACTTTTACCCTCTCCTCTATAGTAAGAGAACTCAGACATAAGTTACATTATGCACTCACCAGGCATACTCACCTCTCTTTTTGAATATACAAGCATAACACTCTCATGTGCTGAACAACAAGAGCTAAGGAAAATCTCTAAGATAATGAATACCATGCCATCATACTGGATGAGACTCCTACAACAAATGGTGTGAGGTCTAGTTGGGACTTCATACCGGGGAGATCCCCTAAATTTTGGCAGGGCTAGCACCGTCAACATTTCTGGCGCTAGAAGGCGGGATGCCAATAGTTTATGGCTGAATCTCCTACTAACCCCACTTATCTATCATCTAGACAAGGCAGTAACACAAAATCCCTCTCTCCCATGCGCAACTCTAAAGTTGATTATTCCTCACCTCCCAGACCTGAAGAAGAAATTTCATATCAACACATCTGCGTTGTCCATCCCATCACCTATCAGTTTGGGAACGATATTGGAATTGTTCTAGGAGTGCACGCTCTTCCCTCTTCATAGAGTGTTGGGCGCAGGATCCCCCAAGGGATGTTTTGGGGCTTAGAGCCCAGATTTTGGTCAAACACTATAATTTCGATGTAAAGACTCCACATTTTGTGGACACGGAGCACGTAGTTTGTAAAAGAGTCATAGGGTTGTCCACCCTCAATTTTGTTATTGCAATGACGACTATAGAGTTCTACCCATGGTTCACAAACCATGGGATTGTATAAATAGAGCGAGGCTCTAAGTAGTTTGATAGATGGATAATGGAAGAATAAATGATGTATGTGAGATAGATCAAAGGAGTAAAGTTTCGTTTTGGGTCGTAAAGTAGGAGAAGGCTTTGCAGCTGAGTGCACAGACCCTTGCAGATGAGTGTGCAGGGCGAGTCGAGTCTATAAATTTTGTAAGTACTAATAAAGAGAATTTTCATATCAATTCTGTGTATTTATTTTCTGTTTTATGCATCTGTTATATTAGGTATGAAATTCACTTCTAATGCTTGTATGATGCATGAATGTGTATAATTGTATTGATTAAGTGAATGCAAGATAGAATACCTTTTTATGCGAAGATTAACTAAGATATGTAAGAAAATAAGTAATATACATGGTGTAGGTTGGGGGACTAGTACAGTTCGCTGCCCTAGCAGTGCAGAAGCATCTCAGCCCTTGGTTAGGGCTGCGCGAAAGACGATTGTAACAAATCACAAAAGTATTGAAGGTTGAAACAAGTGCGCGAAGCAACCTGCGTGAAGATAGATCTAGTTGGACTAAGTCGACCTCTTAGACATCTCAAGGGTATGGAAGCTTGGTTCCAACATCGCCCCATACTGCTTCGGGTGAGACTTCAGTATGTGCTCCGTGGGCTGATGTCGAAAAGGCCAGTGGTGTAGGGATTTGTTTGGCTAAATAGCTCTGAACCTGAGTTAGGCCCCCATAAGCCAAAAAATGGTTTCCTTGCTGAGATCAGAATCTGCATAGAGATGTTTGATGTCATATCATTGGAATCCAACTAAGAACAAAATTGAAGGTTGGTTCGATAGAAGAATTGACACGTTCGCAACATAGGAGAATAGGAACCTGCGACTGTAAAAAGAAGAGTGGTTAGACTACTACCTATACACAAAGATCCACGAAATATTCTTCGCGTCCTTCCCTACTAAGCTATATGAATGGATCTCGAAGCTAGCAGATAGCCAAGGAAGGTGGAAACTTGATGGTCCTATCGTGTGGACCCTAGAGTTAGTACGAAGGTTGGAAGCATCGTAGGATAATATCCCACACGTCGTTGATCATTGGCTCGATAGTATTATAGGAGGATTCATTACTGAGTTCATGGTTGACACCTCAGTTAGCTACAGCGAGGCAGAGTGACGCTTTCTCAAAGCACCATGAGGTAAGTACGTAAAGTCTTTGAATACTTGGATTAAAATGCTATTTTCTGAAAAGAGGGTTATGCAGTTACCTTGATGTTCGGGGCTATGAGAAGTGGAAAAGCTGACAAGAACGAAGGAAATAAGGGACCATAAACTAGCCCCTTGATTTGAAATCCATGAGGAGACGAGGAAGAGCTCAATAAGGTCTCACCATGAAGTGCGATCCATCTAATAAGGCAAAGAATTCTGTGAATACCACCTCCACCCACACCACCACTAGCTTCACAACCATCACCTCCATATTCACTCGTACCACCTCCACCACCACCATGATTCAATATGGCAAGCACAGTGAAGTTGCCTATGTTCAAAGGTTTGTGAAATGAGGATCCATATGAATTTTGGTTCGGGGTAAGCACTATATGGGAAGCGCAAGGAGTCACAGATGACAATATAAAGAAAGAGACACTGGTTAGCGCCCTGCAGGACCGTGCAATGACCTAGTATATTAAGCACTCCAATGATTATCCAAATGAGGGAGTCATGGATATCCAAGCAGTGCTAAATAGAGAATTTAGCAGGCCGAAGTTTGAAGCCTAGTCAATCATTGGATTCAAAGAGATCATAATGCTACTAGGTGAGACTCCTTGGGAACTATATCAAAGGCTGAAATGTATGATTCACGAAGCTAATATGAATTTGGCTGATGGACAACATCGCAAGTGGTTTATAGCTTCGCTAATGCCATATTTAAGGACTACGCTGTCACGGTAGAAGATAACAACTCAGGCATAGGCCTTAGAGATTGCTATGAGGCTACATGAGACCCCAATGTAGGATCCTAACTTAGGAGTTCAGCAGATCCACACGCAACTGAAGAATTTATGCCTTGAGATGTAGAGTCTGAAACAAGACAGGACAACTCGATTAGAAGTGCACGAAGAGGTATGGTGCATAAAATGCAAGGATCAAGGTTATGACAAGGACCACTGCTTAGTTTTTACAAAATACCTCATAGGAGGAGGACCTATTCCCTTAAGACTGGAAGCACAAACAAGACCTAGTGTGGCACCTGCTTTGTGGTGCGTGATTTGTCAAATAGCAAGAAAACATGCCACAGACAATTGTCACTTGTTATAGAAGTATACACAAAATTCATAACAGTTGTTTTGCAACTTTTGTAGGTCAGTGTGACATGGTGAGCGCACTTGCAGAAGCTACGAGTTAATGATGGATAGAACTCCCACCTACAGAGTTTAGGGTGAAACATGGCCCCTTGACCAAAATACAAGAATGACATGAACAAGATTTCAGGGGCACAGACAAGGCCGAGGCGGAGGAGGACCTCGACAAGGTTGTGGACAATTGATATGCTACAATTGCATAAGGCTAGGAAATTATGCCCATGATTGTACAAATCCAACACGCCCATCATGTTTGTATTGCACCTTGTTTGATCATGAGACATAATATTGTCCTACATTGATAGCTAGGATATGCGACAAAGGAGCGCTACCACCTCCCTTGACTCAAAACTTGCAGATGATGAGGTCTGAGCCACACGAGGAAGATCCAAATTTGAACATTGTGCTCTGAAGTGGAATCACAATGGGAGATGACAAAGGAAAACAACTAGAAGATAGTACTTGGGTCCACAAAGCTCCGACGAAAGAAGCAGAGTTTGATTTGGAGCGCACTCAAGAAACCTTCATGGAAGCTAAGAAGAACTTCGTATATGCCTCCACTTCAGGAAGCAAAGATAAACCAGTGCTGGAGATGGACCCATCTATGCTTGAAATGTTCCTAGAAACATGTATGAAGCTACTGTGTGACAGTAAGGTGGTGAAAGGGTTACAGGAACTCATTAAGAGATGTGCTGGGACTGCCTCAGGAGAACCACGCGTATTCAGGAAGATCAGAAAACATAAGACAAGAATGGGAAGAGAGATGAGACTAACTGCGCAGATCAGAGAATATGAGATGGATCAAGTCATCCTGGATTTAGGATTGGATGCAAATGTTCTACCGAAATAGACATGGGAGTGAATGGGGTGACCTACACTATAGTGGTCTCCAATCCAGCTGTGATTGGCAAACCAACAGAAAATAATACCCATGGGGTGATTGCAGGGAATAAATGTGGATATTGAGGGAGCAATTACACTGGCAGACTTTGAAGTGATAGAGATTGCTGATGACATCAATCCCTACCCCGCACTCTTAGGAATTGATTGGGCCACTGAAATGAATGGGGTGATCAATCTAAAAAGGTGAAAAATGATTTTTGAAAAGAAGTCACTACGCATATTTATACCCCTAGACCCTGTTGAAGGATCACATTATACTGAGTCGATGCGCGACTATGAAAGTGATGATGATTTGGACTGCATCTATAAGATAACAACGCGAAACCGAGACTGGGTGAATCCACTGCGGATGGTCGGATTGCATGGGAGTGAAAAATATCCTGTACTTCAGATTCAGATGAGGAAATAGAGCAATGGCAGAATTGGTTACATGAGGTAACTACACTAAATTGTAATATGATGACAAGGTCGTTGCTCTGTGTATCGACAAAAGTAAGAGACCTACCTACTTATGATGGTCTAAGTGAGGTAGATACCTTCTTGAATAAATTTGAAAGGGAGGTGCTAGAAAAGCAACGCTTCTAGGCCTTGGATTGGGTACTGCGCACTATGCCCGCGAGATGGTGGGGTACGCATAAAGGGAGCTTTGACGACTGGCACGAATGTAGGGAAATGATGCACACATGATTTGGGAAGCATAGGGTGTGACTGACAGATAAGTACAATGGGCAGGACGATCTACACACTTATTTGGCCATATGGGCGTAGGCATATGGAAAACAACCTATGCGGATGCACATGATCTCCATGCTGAAATGTATGGTCAATAAGCATGTGTTGGGGGGAAAATGTGCAAATGGCTCTTAATGTTGGGGAGACATTATGTAGGAAGAAGTTGCACAAAAGTTTCTCTGTGCAGAAGCACTCAACAAGGTATTCAATGCGCTAGATAAGGTATGTAATGCATAGCGAAGTGATTGGGACTTGTGCGTGCCCACAGTGTCATGGGCTTATAGGACGACAAGCAAGAAACTGACGGGATAGACACCTTTTAGGTTTGTCTATGGAGTGGAAGCTATAAGGCCTATGGAATACATCATGCCTAGTCTGCGAATAGCAGCGCTCATAGGTATGATGGATTGCAGATTCCTGGAGGAGAGGCTCGCGTAGTTGGATTAGCTCGAGGAAGAATGATTTTTGGCTAGATTTCACTAGCAGGTCCAAAAGCAGCGCGAAAAGGCTTGGCACGATCAACATATTAAGTTGCGCACCTTAAAGGTGAATGATTTGGTGTTGTTGTATGATAGTAAGTTTGATAAATTCCCAGGAAAGCTCAGAATGCATTAGCTGGGAACGTATGTTATTAAGGAGATCACAGATTGTGGCGCAGTGCAGTTGGTAAAGTTAAATGAAGAACTCTTTCGAGGAAAAGTCAATGGTAGTCGTTTGAAGTTATACACAGGTGGCCTAGCCATTTGACTAGCCGATGAAATCACAGTCTTAGCACTCCATGCAACTGAAAGGAGGCACGTGACTATAAACTACTCTACCCGAGAGCTGCACAATGTTAAGACTGCGCGTTGTAGCGAAGTGTCACAGGGTTCGCGACAATGCGAGGGTAGCTACGCTACCACACTGGTTGGCTGGGAAGTGACCGTTACAATCACTATTCATGATATGATGCTTGGTTTGAGACCAAATGGAGTGGGTGGTAGGAAATTAAGGCAAACTTTATGGGCTAGATTCTTGAAAATATGCCACCAATCGAGCATTAATGGATCGAATGTGGGGGGAATAGTCGAATTCAAATTCAAAAGGTGCTATAAATTACAAAGGGTTGTCAACAAACAACACTTGGAAATCTAAGAACTGAGTTGTTTCGCACACAGACATTCATGAACCCAGAATTGTTCGATCTTTTGATGGCGAATTCGTTGTTTGAGCAATTACCGGAGATGTTGAGAGACTTATGGAATTGCACTATGGTAGCACTTGAAGAAGCCATGGATACAGGAGTAATGACCACCGAGGAAGCTGCGCAGGCCATCACGAATGTAGAAGTCCCAGAAAGTGCCGAGATAGTTGCAGAAATCCCTAAATCGCCATGCATGTCGAGACCAAAGAAAGATAAGCAGGCTATGGTACCAGTGCACGTATCCCCTCGAAATCTGTTAAGGACTAAGCTTACCATGGAAGAAAAGGGGAAGGCTATCAATTTGGAGGTCGATGAGGAGGAAGAATTCAAAGAAATCTTGGTAGAGGATGAGGATGTAGAAATGGAGGTTGAAATCCAGGGTACGGACCCTCTTAGCAGGTTTCCTGCATATGTTTCTCCGTGGAAGGGTAAAGCAAAGGTGCCCAAAGACATAGATGAGAGAAAAAGCTCTCTGCAGACTCTGCTGCTCCCTGACGACATTATTTTTGAAGGAGCGCACTTAGGGTGAGTGCCTGTACTAAAATTTGAAGAATGGGATCTCATGGACCACGAGAAGTTCCCACATTTGGCAACCGCGCAGCTAATCTGCCAGAAAAAAGACACGTCGACTGGAATCATAGAGTTGGAGTCGTGTAAATGGCTAAGAGTTGTGGAGAAGGAAGGATTGTTAAACCTGCTCTGGGTGTCACATTACCATCGTGCCCCAGTAACCATTTTTGTCATCAGGCAGCTGCTCTACTTGGTGCATGATGGGTGCTTGTGGCTGGAGGAGCCCATCCCCATCACAGATCATTTGACTCATAGAATTACCTAGCTCCGTTGCAAAGAAGAGGATCCAACAAACATCTCGGAGGGCAAGAGTGATGATTTGGCCATCGCGGAGGCCATGACGAAGAAGTTTAAGCTGGAGAAGAAGAAGATAGGGTATGCCATTTTGAGCATCAACAACCCTGCGGTTAAAGTCACGATGTAGATATTAGCAGGGAAGGTTATGCGGAAGTGTTGCGCATATGAGGTGCCCACACTAGTGGTTGTAATAGCAGTGTAATACGCAGAAGGGGTCCCATTCAACTAGGCTAACTACTTAAGCGAAGAGTTCCTTGACAACTATCACAAGGCACAGGAGCAGGGAAAATTTTTTCACTATGCATGGCTTCTATTGTCCATAGTACTGGTGGCATGTGAATTGCCCAAAGACAGCCAATTCCTGATGATCGCGCATGACCTTCTGGAGGGAGCGAAGTACGCTTCGCTGTGGGAAACCCAGGATTCACAAAGGATAAGGGACAACAAAATCTTTGGGGTGTTCATGGAGATGAACATCAGAATGGGGATTAATCACAAGCCGTGGTTATCACCCACAGTCTAAAATAGTCTACAGAGCTTCGTGGAGTTCAAAGCTAATTTCCGCCATGTTTACGTGAGGGCGCAGAAGGACCCCATGAAGATGTGGCATGAGCTACCCTATCTAGTGACATATGATGTCATCTTCGCAGTCCTTGAGTCGTGGCTGCCGGAGTGGAATTCTCTAGCCAACTCTGCAGTGGAAGAAGAGAAGTCCGCCATACAACGGAAAAAGGAAGAGGTGAAACTGCGGATGGCATAGTTGGTAGAAAGGTGTAGAAATGAAGCGGCAATAGCTAAGGCCCAAGCGGCGTTGCGAAGTTGGCAGAAGAGCAGCAAAAGGCACCAGAGAAAGAGCATGAAGCACAGAAGTCACCTTCACCTGAGTCGGAGATAGATACATAGCAAGGTGGCACAAACCTGCAAACAATGTCCACCTAGCTGAAACGTCTGTGCCAAAGAGAGCAGGTAGGGCCATGAAAGAAGTCAAAGGCTTCAAAGACTTCTTTCGACCTGATCACCCTCACTGAGGGGGATCTACACAACATTGGTGAGACGGTGAGGGACGTCACTATGGAGACCCTCCAACAGTTCAAGGAGGAACACCAGATGGTGTTGAGGGCCCTCTGGGCATAGATATAGGAATTGTAGGTGCGCACTCCATAGGCTAGCACTGTGTCAACCAGCCTCACAGTAGGCACATCCGCGGCCAAAGAAATATTGCATGCCTGGATGACCAACACCATAGTACTGAGGCCAACAGGCCTATGGTCAGTGGGTTGAAGGGAATCGGGTTAAATGTGGCTACGCTCCCTCGGGAGACACTCTATGTTTTGTAGGACATAATCACTACAGAACTACGAGCCAAGGAGGGTCGCACGATCCATGTAGTTAGCGAGTAGGACATCAACATTGAACAACTAAACCTACAATGCGAGAAGGTAGTGGCACAGAACAGATAGATCATGCATGTGGTAGAGGAAGCCTGCTAGATGGTCTTGGAGTTGGCCATCCAAGCAGAAGAACTAGTGGTGGTGCACGTCCGGAAATTAGCAGTAGGGGTGCATGAGGCAAAGGAAGAAATGGCTAGGGTTTGGCCAGAGTTGAACCTTTAGATAGATGAACTACAATGGAAGGCACAACCTTCAATTCCGTCGAAGGTTAAGGAACAACATGCCATCACGACTATAGCAGCAATAGTGGAGGTTAATAACGTGGTGGTAGACTGAACAAAGATATTCGAGCAGTCATTCTAGGTTCTCACTTCCTGCAAGAGGACCTGAACATACAATGCCTAGAGACAAAGGTGTGCAAGCTACAATAGAAATATGATGAAGTAAAATGGACCACGCAGATGGTTGCCCTTACACAGAGGCTTGCGAGGATGCAGTAGGCGAAAGCACTCAAGGAACGGGTAGATGCTGCTCGACATAAGGAAGCCGTTTTGAAGGCGCGCTTATAGCCATGGATTGATGAGGCATATATCATTACAGCCTCCATTGAAGCAAAGCTTACGCAGCTGCAAGCAACACAAAAAAAGGTTCAAGGCAGCAGTTCAGCCACAACAGTCTCTGAATAGCGTGTCGAGGAAGTATAGCAGGCCGCTGCTCAATGCGTCACTAATCTTGTAGCAATCCAGGTAGAATTGGGAGGTATTCACGCAAAGATATCCACACCGATAGAGTGACTCAAGGGCGAGTCACAATGTTTGTGTTAGGGGCCTGTTGGGCGCGAGATCCCCCAAGGGAATTTTTGGGGCTTAGAGCCCAGATTTTGGTCAAAGATTGTAATTCTGATGTAAAGACTCCA
Source organism: Pinus taeda (assembly GCA_000404065.3). Taxonomy (NCBI): domain Eukaryota; kingdom Viridiplantae; phylum Streptophyta; class Pinopsida; order Pinales; family Pinaceae; genus Pinus; species Pinus taeda. The sequence continues at coordinate 67,203 of APFE031588915.1, read as the reverse complement.
CATGTTTTAGGTGTGGAGCGCGTAATTTGTAAAAGAGTCATAGGGTTGTCTGCCCTCAATTTTGTTATTCTAATGATGACTGTAGAGATCTACCATGGTCCGCAGACAATGGGATTGTATAAATAGAGTGAGGCTGTAAGTAGTTTGATAAATGGATAACGGAAGAATAAATGATGTATGTGAGAGAGATCGAAGGAGTAAAGTCTAGTTTTAGGTCGTAGAGTAGGAGAAGGTTCTATAGCTGAGTGCATAGAGGCCTAGTAGTCCAAAGCTGAGTGCGCAAACCCTTGCAGCTGAGTGCGTAGGGCGAGTCGAGTCTGTGATAGTTGGAAGTACTAATAAAGATTAGTTTCATATCAATTATGTGTACTTATTTCCTATTTTATGCATCTGTTATCTTGGGTATGAAATTCACTTCTAATGCTTGTATGATGCGTGAATGTGTATAATTGTATTGATTAAGTGAATGCAAGATAGGGCACCTGTTTATGTGAAGATTAACTAAGATCTGTAAGAAGATAAGTAAGATATGTAGTGTAGTTTGGGGAACTAGTACAGTTCACTGCCCTAGCAGTGCGGAAGCATCTCAGCCCCTAGTTAGGGCTGTGCGAAAGACGATTGTAACAGATTGCGAAGGTATTGAAGGTTGGAACAAGTGTGCGAAGACAGATCTAGTTGGACTAAGTTGACCTCTCAGACATCTCAATGGTGTGGACACTTGGTTTTAACATCCCCCCATATTTCTTTGTGTGAGACTTCAGTTCGCGCTTTGCAGGCTGATGCCGAAAGGGCCAGTAGTGTAGGGATTTCTTTGGCTAAATAAATTCGAACTTGGGTCAGGCCCCCATAAGCCAACACAGAGGAAGCAAAAGACTACTCCCATAGGAGTGGTAGTCTCATTTGTTGAATAAGAAATCCTCGCCACTCTTAAAGAGCTGGAATAAGTTGTTGAAAATGAAGACGAACCTCCAGTTTTCCTAGAAGGAGAAGATGATAACCTTGTACTCTTGGGCTCAGGTTCCAATGGAGGCAGTGGAGGAGGTGGAGGCAGAGATGAATCAACAGATTCAAAGGTTGAACCGTCAGATTCAAAATAAGAGGAGGAGGAAGAAGAAGAGGACAACACAACTGACCAAAATCTGGAATGGATGACACAGGGCCCATTGGCACTCCCAGGTGTCTTGCACAGGATGCCAAGACACACAGAGAAGCTGTTAACAAAGTATGACCCTAATAGAGTAGTGAAGAAGGACAATCATCTAGACACATTCTACCAACATCTGCAGACACTCAAGGTATGTTATTATGATGTTGGATGTAGATTGTTTCCATGTACCTTGGATGGCAAAGAAGTTGTATGGTACCACAACCTTGTTACACAGTATTTTGTCACACCTCCTGCACTTCCCTGTGTCATACCCCAAAGTGCCAAAACCTTGACAACTATCTAGTCCATATCTTCCCTGAAGAACTAATGAAAAGTTTCCTTAAGACTTTCCTAAGAAAAATGAGCTCAAAACCATAATTTCCGGGTCAGCGTGACTGTTTCATGTTGATTCCAGGTTGCATCATATGAGCCTCGCACTGCCAGTGAAAATTTTTCCCAAATACTCGCACTGAACCATAAAAGGAAAGTTTTTCCAAAGTGGAGGAGAAGCTTTGTGATCTAGAGGTTTCTAGAATGGAGAGCCGGATGATGTTCATTATGGATGTGGTCGAATTCTCCTAATATTACCCTTTGATCTTATCCCTATGAGCTTTCTCCTTGAGATGAGAACGTTCCCCTATCTTTGGTGAGATCCTAACTCCCTTTCCCTGCCTATAAATTCATCACCCTCCATTCCCAAATGGTTGGTCTCTGATTATTTTCACCCTTATGTTGAGATAGTGCCTACATGCTATTCACTTTGACTTGGAGAAGAAGTGCTTGGAGAGCTTGAGCTTGGACTTGGACATTCACTCAAGGATGGCTGCTAACATCAAGGACTTGGTTGTATGCTTCCTCTTTTGTTTATTAATATATACAATTCTCGTTCATTTTCAATAAATTCTTGAGTCAATGATTCATTTATCTTAATGCTCCTTGATATGTTAAGTGGATTACATTTTATTATGCTTGTTTCACTTTTGTGCTTTGTCCTGTCTTTGGCCTCTTATGCAGGTATTCAAATGCTATGAGCAATAAGGACTAAGCTTGAGGAGTAAGTGATAAAGATCTTCAACAAAGGAGTGCATTATAACATCAGAGTGAGGTAGGTATCCTTCCTCTTTTCTTATATCGATTGTAATCTAGGAAAGTGTCTTGTAGATTGTCTCGTTTGTTGCTAGACCCACTCATTGGGCTAGAGGGATTGCCTCTATCTGCAGAGAGGATTTACCTACACAGTAGAATGGCGAATCCACTAGTGAAGCTATAAACTTTCCATCCATTTCTTTGATTTGATCCTTTGATTAGTTTGACCAACATCGATTTCTTGGCTTGTGTGCATCATTGTAGGTTTATACAGTCACTAGTTTTTGCTTGAGAGTGTTGTGTCTGGTCTAATTTTTGAAACTTTTTGTTTTTTCCTTTTTTTCCTCATCAAGAGTGTTTTCTAGTTTTACAGAAGCGCTACCAGCACTGATTTTGGATTAGTTCAGCACTACTTTTCCTTTCATAGGTGTGTTGATCCCGGAGGCTAGAAAAAATTAGGGTTTCTTCTCATTTTTAGTGTGTCTCAACCTCTGTGAGTGTTTTTCCAGTGTGATCTCATTGTGTTTCCTTTATTATTGTCCTTTAATGGTTGCAATTGTCTCTTTTCTTCTGTTGGTGTGTGAATTGTCTTCTAGGGTTTCTAGGTCTTTGTTAGATCGATTGTCTCCATTTAGGAGTTTTACTGCGATTAGGACACCATTTCCAAGTTGTTTTCGGTTCATATTTGTGAAGTTATTTTCATTAGTATTGGATCATATTTGCACTTTGAAAATTACTTTTTCTCCATTGTCAAATGTAGATTACAATTGTTTTCTTTGTTGAAACTAAAAGTATATGCTTGTTTTGATTTCGTTGTTTCAAAAAGAAAAGTGAAAGGATCTCTTCATTAAAGTATTTTTGAAATGATTTTTGTTTTATTCGAAACCAAAGTGAATGAAATCTTCATTTTAGTTGTTTTGAAATCCATATTTCCTTTTCTTTTGCATTAGTGTGCATTTTGAATCAAAGTGAAAGAAAAAGAACAAAAATATTAGTGCATCTAAGTAAAAGAAAGCGATTTTGTTTCTCGTAAGATTGTGTTTTGGCATCTCATTCATTAGTGAAAGTGAAAGAGTAGTTTTCATTTTTTACATCTTGCATTCGAAAAGTTTGGGAGATATGTTTTGATGCATTTTGCTTGATTGATGCATTGTTTGGTTATCTCTCTTCCCTCATTAGTTTAGCTTTCATCGAATGAAAAGATTTCATTTCTCTCATTTTCTTGCATCATAGGAATTCAAGTGACATCATTGATCCATAAAATTGAAACCTAATTCAAGATAAACATAAAATTTACCTCAATTAACCTAAGGAGCATTTGTAACCTAACGCAAATATCTAGAGGTTTAGGCTAGAGACACATTCTAACGTCTTTAAACATAGTATTTGTCATTAAATTCCTCCATTGTATCCGGGGGTGAAATCCCATTCCAGTACGAAAGTATCAATAGGGGAATTTTGAGGTCTAAAATGTGCCTCCTAAGGAAATTATAAAATAATAGTGGAAATAATAAAATAAGATTTGATTACATCAAATTTTAGAGGGAAAAAAGAAAAAACTAATTTTTGAACTCGTATTTTCAACTTATCTCTCTATGGGTTTACTCAAATTTTGAGCGGAAACACTCATTGGATGCAAAATTTGATTCATCATCCAATGAGTACCCATGTCGCATACTTTCGATGGACCCTGCTACACGAAAATTGAGAAATATATGAAAAACATGATTGCAATCACGTTTTTCACGTATTTCTAATTTTTCGTGTAGTAGGGTCCATTGGAAGTATGCAACATGGGGACTCCTTGGATAAGGAATTAAATTTTGCATCCAACAAGTACTCCTGCTCAAAATTTGAGTAAAACCTTAGGGAGATAAGTTGAAAATAAGAGTTGAAAACTAGTTTTATTACTTTATTATTTTTTAATCTTTTTACTTTTTTACTCCAAAATTGGTGAATCATCCCTCATGGTTGACATCATCATCTTGAATCCTATTGTTTCTTATAAATTTTATTTTGGTTGTACATTTTTCTTAGGAGGCCCATTTTAGACCTCAAAATTCCCCTAATGATGGAAGGTTCTCCAGTACTTTCGAGTATCATATTAGGGGAGTTTTGAGGTCTAAAATCGGCCTCGTAAGGAAATTATAAAATAATAGTGGAAATAATAAAATAAGATTAGATTACATCATCAAATTTTAGAGGGAAAAAAGAAAATACTATTTTTTCAACTCGTATTTTCAGCTTATCTCCCTATGAGTTTGCTCAAATTTCGAGCGAAAACACTTGTTGGATGCATAATTTGATTCGTCATTCAAGGAGTACCCATGTTGCATACTTTCGATGGACCCTGCTACATGAAAAATGAGAAATACATGAAAAACGTGATTGTAATCACATTTTTTCATGTATTTCTCATTTTTCGTGTAGCAAGGTCTATCATAAGTATGCAACATGGGTACTCCTTGGATGAGGAATTAAATTTTGCATCCAAAGAGTATTTCCACTCGAAATTTGAGTAAAACATTAGGGAGATAAGTTTAAAATATGAGTTGAAAAAGTAGTTTTATTATTTTTTATTATTTTTACTTTTTTACTCAAAAAATGGTGAATCACCCCCCATGGTTGACATAATCATCTTAAATCCTATTGGTTCTTATAAAGTTTATTTTGGTTGTACATTTTTCTTAGGAGGCCCATTTTAGACCTCAAAATTCCCCTAATGATCAGAGGCACTTCAGTATGGCAAGTATATCAAGATTCTCTCACCAAAAAATTATGCATTAAACATCAATAACATAGACTTGTGCTCGTCGTACCATCGAGTATATATTGGGAGACCCCACTAGGATGCTATATTTTAGCCACAGGCAACCGAGTATGCTGCCTTATAAATGTGATACACCCAACACATCATTCGGGGAAATTGGATGTCCTATGTCAAGTCTTTGGTATATAGCAATTCACGGATACTTGGTAAACCTCTTGCCTAGCTTACCCCTCTTTTATTTTGTTTTGTTTATTTCTAAAATCAATTAATTGACCGCGGAAAAACATCCTTCCTATGGAAATACTCATTAGTAGATCTTAGGTTGATACTGATGGCAACTTTTCCGAGGTCTACTAGTCAAAGAAACCCCTTTGACATGAATCCTAGTTCTTTTCCTTCTTTTGGAAATAATGGTGCTCCCTTTATGGAAATGTTGTCCCTTCTTGGATTGACCATTGGTCTACTAGTTTGGTTATTTTTGACCTCGGTGATTCTGAGTGTACAAACTGCTTTTCAACCGAGTTCTCCTCCACCTAAACAACATCAACCTCATGTTGATCCTAAAGTTGACCCCTCACCTTCTTCACTAAGTTCTTCCTTTTTGCCTGGTAAAATTCTAGATTCTAGTAACTAGGAAGCTAAGAAGAAGAAGAAGAGGATGACAATGAAGAAGCAAAATAAGCAAGGGGAAAACCAAGCAGCCATTGCTGCAGATGAAACTAATGTAGAAAAATATTCCAACCAACCCTAGAAAATAAAATTGTCTTGCATGTTATGTAAGGATGACCACCTTCTTCGAAATTGTCCTAGTATTCCCAAGGTCTTAGAAGTGTGATCCACAGGTTCACATCAACATTTGTCATCAGCCTCTGGAGATCTTGCTGGCGATAAAGCTTCAACTAGTAATAATAAATTCCACAGGAAAAAGGGAAAATTCAAATTTCCCTGTGAGTTGTGTGAAGGTAATCATTCCATTCACCTTTGTCCTTTTATGGATGAAGCTTACAAAGAGTTGGAAAACCTTACATATTTTCAACCTTGTCTTCTAGTTAGGTATAAGAAGCTTTCCCCTGATCCTTCAGTAGTTTATCTAGTGATTGATCAAAAGTCATCTTTGGTCAACCTCGCTCTCTCTGAAAGTGAGACTCATGAGTCCGTTCTTGACCAACCATTGGTTGAGAAACCAATAGAATTCGCTCCACCTTCAGTTAAACTTACCTTTCTGGTAGAGAGTGAACCTCGTACTGTTCAATTTCTTCTGGTTTCTTCAATTTTGAATGAATTGGAGGTAAATCCTCCCATTCCCAAGGTGCTTGAGATTAGTTATCCTATTCCTATAGCACAAGAGGGCAGCTCTCACATTCCTACGATACCCCCTCCAAGTAGTTTAGTCACTTCTTTTAATTGGAGTCGACTCATAGGACATCGTCTTCTGTCTTATGTGCCTTTACAGATGACAGTACATTCTTACCATATGGCCGCAACTAGTATAGTAATAGACAAGGGTGCATCTGTTAGCATTCTGTCCTCAATTGCTTGGCAAGATTTAGGTTCTCCTTAGCTTTTCCTCGTCACCCACAATCTGTTAGCTTTTAACAGAGGAACCAGTCAACCGTTAGGGATCCTTCCTAAGTTTCCTATTACTTTGGGATGAAAGACTATCTATATAGACATGATGGTTGTCCCAGGGCTGTTGGATTTTCATCTACTCCTTGGCCGTGACTATGTTTATGCCATGGGAGCTCTTGTCTCCTCCCTCTTTCGAGTGATGTGTTTCATGCATGAAGGAAGCATTGTGATCATTGATCAAGTTACAATAATTGGTCCTGAATCAATTCCCAATCAACCATCATCCCTAAATGGCTCTTATATGCAAGAGGTATCACCTCCGCCACAGGTTAATTACGTGGCCATATGTTCCATGCCCACATCTACTGATGATTTAGTAGGTGATGTAGTACATCATGTACTAGGGGCATTGGATCCTTGGACATGTATCCCTTCCAGAGTGTTGTTATCCCATCTGATGAGAACCTCTTGGAAGCCATGGCCTCTTTTACTATGTCTACCTCATTAAAAAATGAACTAGGTCTCCATGAGCATGGTTCTTTTCCAGTGTCAAGCTTGGTAAAAAATAAAACAAGATGTCATGAGCATGGTTATTTTCCTATGTCAAGATCATTAAAAAACGAAACAAATCCCCTTCCATTTCGAGTCTCTGATTAGATCTTGGAAAATCCCAGTCGAGTCTTTCACTTGATCTCATAAGTGAACCTTCATTCCATCCACCTGTAAGTAACCAATAATCTACTTAGGTGAATGAAATGAAGCTTGAGGTGCATGTACCTCGAATTGAGTCATTATGTTGGGGGCATGCAAAGTTATCTCAAGCATAGTTTATCTTTGTTTCAAGCTTATGTAAAAATGAAACCAAACCCAAGCATAGTTTGTTTCCATTTCAATCTTGTGTAAAAATGAAACCAAACCCAAGCATAGTTTGTTTCCATTTCAATCTTGTGTAAAAATGAAACCAAACCTAAGCATAGTTTATTTCCATTTCACGCTTGTGAAAAAATGAAACCATCTTCAGGTATACTCAAGCATAGTTTCCCATGTTCAAAACTTGTGTAAAAATGAAACCATTCCCACTTTACATCTTGTGATTGCCATTTTCATTAGCCGATTTTTGCTAGATGAGCCTTGGTATTTTCATTCCATTGTCACCATCTCTTTGGCTGATCATACGCTTTCATTTGGTTGCTTTACCCTTGCCTGAGGAACATCTGCGATGAGTGGTGTTATTAGCTAGCCTCTTGACCTTTACATGTTTTGAGCAGTTCCATCATCGCTGAAATCAATTTCTATCCTTTTATACCACTCGTTCCTCCGGGTGGAGTCAACTTTAAGCTCTTTTCCGACTCTCGAAAAATGAAAAGACTACCGATTACTTGTCGTTTCGAACTTGTAAAAGTAAATGAAATGACATCTACTCAATACAAGTTTAACCCTTTTCCGGACTAAGATAGAATATTGTATGAAAAAAAATACCTTAGTCGAACATGGCTAAGAGGTTATCTTGAATATTGTTTTCTGCCATTTCAGGTTCAAGAGACAATTTACGAAAATAGGACCTTTGGAGTTTTCTTTTCCACCTCTTTTTGAAACTCTCTAAACATGAAAAAGATGTCGAGTTTCACCTCCATCGGACTAGTAAAACTTAAACGACGCAAGACTTGTCACCATGAAAAGACCGAGTTCCTCCTTCCTAGGGCTTGTAAAACTTACTAGGATGGATTCATCCAAAGGGTGAACTTATATGGAAAGCATATGCTATCCCCTTCAAGCTTGTGATAAAAAATATATAGGGTACTCACCAGAAATGGTGGGGGAAAAAAGTGAAAGTGTCCATATTTTGTATCTTGTAAAGGAAACATGTCACTCTTGAACATGATACTCATCTGTTACTTATGTCAGGTTTGGAATATCCTCACTTCATCACTTGCCTTCCTGGATTTGGTAAATCCATTTTGCCTCTCATTTGATCATAACATTCCATCATCATGACCTTTGATCCTATGCTGAGTCAAATGTTGCCAAAATCCAGAGTCGTGTTGCTGATATGTTCAAGAGAAGTCCTGCCTACAGTTCTTTACTTCTTTGTTGACGATTCTGGACCTGCCAACATGTCAGGGGATCTCCTCGATAAGAAGTCCCAACTAGACCTCAAACCATTTGCTGTAGAAGTCCTAGCAGTGGGGTAGTACGGTATCGCCTTGACCATGGTTGTGCACATAGGTAAGTAAGATATCCTTTTTGGTAACAAGGGTGTGACCTTTGTAGCGAGTCAAGGAAGGTGAATAAAAGGCTCTAACACACAGAGCGGGGGAATGAGTGCGCCCCTTAGAAACCTATGATAGCACGAAACTTGAAAGGGAACACACAAGTAGAAATACATCACAAGCTGGAAAGTAGGATAGCCGATGATCCAAAGTGATGGTTATACCAACAACACATTTCTATAAGATTCATACAAACATATACAAAATATTCCATACATACATGCATAAATAACATCTACATATATCATTAGAGTAACCAAGATAGATGAACTACAATAACAACATATGCATGAAACATGTTGGCTCTGTTATATTAAAAGAGTGAAATATCCAATCATACATACAATCATGACCAACCACTAGTCCTGATGGTAGAATGTTACAATCACTTCAACCTGCTCCTCCAAAGAGATGTACTAGCTCTGAGCCAAGGCTCATTACAATACACTCTAAGCTTTCTCTAAGTTACACCTATAGGAAGCTTGGCTCCCAAAAGCTTGTGCAATGAGTTATGAGTTTCTATAAATAGCAAAGGGTGGGGTGGCCCTTGACATTCCCCTTTGTGACTCTGCACCTACCCTCATGACTCTTCAACTACTACATGATTGTTACACTCTACCATTGACACTTGGTCTTTCACTTTTTATAACATGTTACATTACAATCTACACATGTACCCATGCAAGACAAAAATAGGCTTGAGTAAGCGATGCAATACATCACTAAGACTCGGATAACTGTGGGAAGACCAACTCTTCGACATCCTCGCGATGATCGACGATGGCGAACTGATTCCAAACTTCATAATCCATGTTGGTGTCTGTGTACTCTATGGTGAAATCCTTCTGAAAGTGAACTCTTGCCTCTGTTGCATTCGAGTACATCGATTTGGCACCTTTGTCCAACCCATATGATAACATGTGCATCATAGTCTTGAGTGCAACCGAACCAACAACATACTGATGCATAGTGTCTACACTAATGTCCAAGTCTGTGCTAGTGGCTACGTGCATCAACTCATCAAAGTACATGTCCAGCTCCAGTGATACTTGGTTTGTTGCCTTCGCCTCAGTGAGTGTGCCAATGGATGGGATCGCATGTGTACGCACAGTGACATGCATGCTCCTCAACACCGTGCATGTGAAGCCTAAAAATTGGTGATGAGCTACAAGACTTCCTCATAGTTGTAGATATGACTCCGGATGCATGCCTTCAACTCTACTGCCTTTGGCTTCATCATATTTGGCAATTGCAATGGGGATCCTTTGTACCTCATTGTCCATGTTTTCATGTGATTGAAAATAGTGTGTAGATATGATAAGGTGCAGGCTCTCCTAGCACAACACTGCTACCAACCGTTGAGATGGACAATTGACTTATTCACGGTGACGATTCTGGAATACAATGTCTACATGACTGTCTCGAGAAACGATACTTCATCTAGTATCACTCTCCTCAACTCTGCTCTGGTGGATGTTGTAACCTGTTCTCCTCCTGCTTGGCCACTTGTAACTCCTTAGCCATGCATTCATTCTCAACTATCAAGAATCTAACACTCGCGCTGGTGGATTTGGCATATGTCTTGGTAGCATCAACTAATGTAGTTGGATGCTTGCGCATATCAAACATGATCACTTGTTCTTCAAACTGCGCAAGAGATATATGGACATTTAGAGTGGGCACTTTGCGCGACTACATAGCTTTGTGTTGTGACTCATTGAAATATATGTAGTGCATCTCCACTTCTAGGTTGTCTTCAAGGATTTTTGTGTCTCCTTGATCGCTTGGGACTTGTTCTGCTTTTGGATTTGGTGAAGCTGATGGGGTGACCTCTTGGTCTTGCTGCATGAGATTAATATCCTGATCTAACTATGGCTAAACCATATCTGTGTCCATCTACTCTAGCATCTATTCAATCTGTTGAGCCAAGTCCTGCTCCTATGACTACTCACCCTGTTTGCTCTGTGCCAGCTGCTCAAATGAGTCTATAACCTGTATGGAAGAAATTTCATCAATCTATGCATGTTGTGCCTCGTGTTGTACCTGTTCCTACTATGCTTCCTTCTCTCTTTTGCGTAACTCTTGTTCTTCCCCGAGTTGTCGCTTCAACTCCTGCAACTCCTTTTCTGTTTCCTCCATCCTCTGTTTCTCTCTTTGCCTTTGCACGATTGTTCTATCACACTTTCACCTCTTAGACTCAATCTCCAAAGCTATTTTCAACACAAGTGGATCTGTTTTGAACTTGCAGCTTTTCTTTGCCTCTGCACTATCAACAAACTTCCTTTTGCCTTTTTCACGTGCATGTCTGCTAGCCTCTGCCTCTACTTATGATGCTACTCTCTGAGGTGCTACTTCCTTCTACTTTGTTAACCACTCTACAACTATGCTGACCAGTTCATTGAACCTTGAGAAGTGATAGAAGTATCTCCATGGGTCTTCCTCAGGCCAATGACACACCCCGTAGATCCAAGGATGTTGCACTCTCGCTCACAACCCTGTCGATATGTGATATTACACCTCTTGCATGATGAGCTTATCCATGGAAGACTTTGGTAAAACATGCAGAGCCTTCTCTATGTTGTAAATCTGTATGAAGGTGCCTAGGGATGAGGCATACCAATTTGTTATGTCGATTAATGCCTACATAGTTTCCTATAACATGCAAGTTGGATCTTGCTCAAATATCATCTTGTACACTGGGGTGACGAAGTTGTATGATAACTATATGATAACTCCACAGAAGATGTATTCAGAGAACAACCTACAATAGGTGTGCACAAAGGTTTTTGAAGGTGTCCATGCCCAACCCAAGCCTAGGAACTGCTGACTGGCATAGACTGCATCCAGTATGTAAGCGGACATGTATATCTTTTCTTGCTAACCCTTGGGCAGATGTCGGGCTTCTGTTACTTGCTCCTTCAACCTAAGAACCAACATGTTGGACTAGTTCAAGGTCTTCCTTTGCTGGCTAGTTGATCCAACATGATCAACCAACTATGCGAGAAGGTTTTTGTGCTCTATTAGCCATACAAGCAGCATAAAAAAATGACCAAGAGATGATATGCCTTCCGCAGTTTCCTCATCTTGTAAACCTGACTGGGTGTTGTCTTGAACTTGGTTAGCTCTTTCACCCATCTCTTCAAGATATCTCTCGAGTTTTCACTGTTGTTGGGTCTGCTGAAGGGTTTATCCATCATGATCACCGGTTGTGGTAAGTGATACATTTCCTAAAATTCCTTTGCCCTTAAGGTCACAAGTTGTGTTCCACTAACACTACTCAACACCATGGTCTCTAGATCAGTATGCGATACAGTCCAGTGGTTCATGTCCGCACATGGAAACACGGGGTACCTGCATGCAATCCGGTACAATCCAAACTTGTGTATGTTGACATAGACTCTGCGGTCTTCTAGATCTTCATCAAATGTAACTGATAATGTATAATTGATGTCCTACCATTTCATCTTGATATCCTTGTCTATAAAAATTTGGTGTCTTCATAGATGGGCAAGTTCAAAGACACTTGCTCAAGTGCATCTCCAGTTGCACTCTCAACAATGTCCTTTGACCCTGCTCTCTTGGAGGCCATTGTACCTGTACTACTGAGAGATGGACGAACACCTGTGATACCTAGAGACATAGAAAAACTCATGGAAATCAATATGTCAGTTGAAAACCAAAAGAAACTTAAGGATTGACATTCAACATGCTTGGGTGACTGACTAGGAAGATTGCGCAATTTTCACTGGGAGGCTGGGAGACTGACTACCAAAACTACGCAAGGCACATTTTGGGCTATCAAGAGGATGATTGAATGGTAGACCTACGCAATGCACAGTCCATCCTAGCCTGTTGAGGACTGAAATTATGCAATGTGCAGTTTCCATCAGTAAGGGTTGAAAACGAGCAAACTGCATTTGCGCAATTTCTGGGGCCAGCAAGGCACTGCCTCTCATAATTTCACATAGCAAGCCTAGAGGCTAGTGCTAGGCCAAATTTGCGCAATTTTTGGGAGGAAGGTAGAGCCTTCACTCTCAGAAATGCACATGTAAGCTAGACAAGGCAAGGTCTGGGCTAAGGCAGCCCAGACTCGCCGACGGGTGACTGAAGACATGAAAAGTTCTGAATGCATGGTGAAGTTGAGTGAAACAAGGTGAATAATCATGCATGCAAACAATGAGTGCATGATTCAAAAAATGCGAAAACAAGCATGTGTGTGAAGTGAGTTGCTGCAATGACGACCGCTAGTGCAAAAACAAAATCATGCAATCGACATAAGTGAGATGTAATGAAAAAAATGAAACAATGCTTCTACAAGCTAACATGCATCAAAAATACAAAAAGAATTAAAAAAATCTAAGAAAACAACATTCACACAAAGTGAAATACAAAAAACAACAGAAAACTAGCAAAAGACATGAAAAGTAGAATTACCCGGAAAAAGCTGCGTTGAATCTATTGAATGCTCATAGATGTGATGTGGTATGTTAGAGCTCCAAGTTTGGTGTGAGGAATGAGCTCTGAAGTGTCGAATAAATAATTTTGATAAAATCGAGGCTTATGATGCTCATGCCATAAATTTAGGAAAAAAGACACTTGGCAGGAGGTTTCTAAAATGACTTTTGCATGTAACCTCCAGCTGCTAAAAATGGATCCATAAAATCTAGGGATTGTTATTGTTTTTTTCTTTTTACTTTTTCGGGAAAAAGAAGCCTATGCATTCAAATGAAGATTGCTTAGTCCTGGAGAGGACCGGTCAGCCTAGGATCACATGCAACAATTGGCAAGCCTGGGAATGACATTTATGCAGTTTTTGAGCCGAGCATGTTTGGTTGTCCCCCATGCATTGTGCAATTTATGGACTGAAGCCCTGACTGTCAGTCAAAATTATGTAATTTATGAGATGAAGCCTAGCGTTGGGCTACCTTGCACAGTTTTTAAAGGGAAGGCTTCTTGGATGGATTACGCATTTCTGGAGCCCAACAGGCAGCCTAGATGGATTGCAACAATTTCCATAGGGAAGGCTAGTTCCCCTTGAGAATTGTGCAATTTCCTAGGTGAGCATCACAACGAGAAAATGGCTAAGTCTTGGAGTGTTAGCTTGCGGGTGGGAGGAAAACAAGTTGACAATTGTAGCCTGGTAAGCCACTGAAACTCAACTGAAGCATTTCTACTTGGATAGTGCAAGACATGCCACTAAGGATGGTTGGCATGGAGGCTTCAGAATGAAGTTAAGGAAAAATTTTGGAGGGTGGTTGTAGCTGCTACAACATGCCTATACACTATATGACTTTCTACTACAGTCTTGAATTTTACTTAGTTACTCTACTACATCCTTTGTTTCGTGTCGATGATGTGGGATTAATTATGGCCCTCCTTCAACGAATCACTTCCTATCAACTTCAACTCATTATCCAAGAAGATGACTTAGAAACTCCCTTTCAGTACCTTAGAGCTTGCATGCCTTAATGGAAAGTTCTTCACATTCAATGACAGGTTTTCATCATTGGCCTTTGATCAGATGATTCCACAAGTGTTTGACTTGAGAGCCATTGTCATTATTGGTGGTTTCTTTCTTGCCTGTTAATGAGTCACCTCATTGGCTGGTAATAAGGTGGTTTTCTAGCATGTTTGACTTTGACACATTCATTCACATGTTAGAATTCATACTTTGATCGGGTTGGGATGGAGTGCAAGACCCTGAGTTTTGTTTGATATAACTCAGGCTGTGTGGAGTTATGTATTATTCATGATTGTATACATGTTTTCTCTATACAGATGGTTGTGACCATACCGTGGGACATTATATCTATGATGATGATGATCCTTCTATATCGGGTGGCTATGTCCATATCGTGGATCTTAGAATTCTAGACGATCCTTTTCATTCGGATGGTTGTGACCATATCGTAGATCTTTTCACATGGTCCTTTCTACCCAGATGGTTGCGTCCATACCATGGATTCATGATTTGATATATATGACAGAGGTATCAGATATGTATATGTATATGCATCCTTGATTTGTAGGTCTCCTGACGGTGTTTATTCCAGTCCTTGCACTAATTCGTAAAGCATCTCAACCATCACTCCATGTTCTACCTTCATGCTTTAAGGGGCATCTGTTACATAGTATTTTGTCACACCTCCTGCACTTCCCTGTGTCATACCCTAGAGTGCCAAAACCTTGACAACTATGTGGTGTACTCATCCTGATATGCAATCCAGATCCTCCTTGAAGAACTAATGAAAAGTTTCCTTGAGCCTTTCCTGAGAAAAACGAGCTCAAAACCCTAATTTTTGGGTCAGCACGACTGTGACACTGCCCTCTCGCGCTGATGGTAGGTTGCACCATATGAGCCTCGCGTTGCCAGTGTGTCTTTTGCCTGGATACTCACGCTAAACCCTAAAAGGCAAGTTTTCCCAAAGTGTGAGGAGAAGCTTAATGATCTAGAGGCTTCTAGAATGACGACATGGATGGTGTTCGTTGTGGATGTGGTCGAATTCTCCCAACATTACCCTTTGATCTTATCCCTATGAGCTTCCTCCTTGAGACAAGGACCTACCCCTATCTTTGGTGAGATCTTAACTCCCTCTCCATGCCTATAAATCTATCCCCCTCCATTCCCAAATGATTGGTCTCTAAGTATTTGTACCCTTATGCTGAGATAGTGCCTACATGCTATTCAATTTGGCTTCGAGAAGGAGTGCTTGGAGAACTTGAGCTTGGACTTGGACATTCACTCAAGGAGGACTACTAACATCAAGGCCTAGGTTGTAAGATTCCTCTTTTGTTTATTAATATATACAACTGTTGGTTCACTTTCCATAAATGCTTGTGTCAATGCTTCATTTATCTTAATGCTCTTTGATCTGTTAAGTGGATTACATTTGATTATTCTTGTTGCACTTTTATGATTTTTCGCATATTTGGTCTCTTGTATAGGTATTCAAATGCTATGAGCAGTAAGGACTGAGCCTGAGGATAAATTGATCAAGATCTTCAAAAAAGGAGTGTAATATAGCATTAGAGTGAGGTAGGTCTCCTTCCTCTTCTCTTATTTCGATTTTACAGTAGGAAAGTGTCTTGAAGATTGTCTTGTTTGTTTCTAGACCCACTCATTGGGATAGAGGGATCATCTCTATCCGCAAAGAGGATTTACCTACACAACAAGCCTTTTTGTCAACTCCATTCAGAACTGGGGGGTGTTCAAGAGAATTTTCCTAGAGAAGTTTGCTGAAGAAAAAATCCCCACCATGTTGCTAAAAGAGTTGGAGAGTCTCAAGATGGATTAGAAAGAAAAATGAAAGATTTTAACTAGAGGTTTAACCATATCTTGAAAAAGTTCACAATAGACAACAAACCTGACAACTCCATCACAATTGAATACTACATGTTTGCACTGTCGACCAAGATTTCATAGTTTGTCAAGTGAGCTGTGAAACCAACACTATTGGAAAATTTCCAAGAGGAAATTGATTTGGAGAAAGACCTGTACGCTATTGGAGTTATTGTGGATGATGAACCAGCTAAGGACTCCAAAGACATGGGAAAGAGGTCTCAGAATAGTGTGAGTAAGGAAAAGGAAAAGGAAGCAAATGAATTCAAAAACCTTACTCATCTTGTCATGTCCTTGACAACCAAAGTTTTCGAACTCAAACAATGGATGAGCGAGACAACCATGAATAATAGGCCTCCTAGATTTTCACAGAAGAAGAACTCATCTTTGGGCAATAGAAACAGTGACCCGACCAAATTTATGCAAAAATCTAACCTTGTTTTCATCCTGGATGCCATCACGACAAATCATTGTTGCATGTTCCATGGTGAAAGGTAGTCAGAGAGGAATTTCCAAGGATGGAACCAAGAAATGAGCACCTTGGCTACACAGTTGACAGACTAATTTACGACCAGTGAGAAAGCTAATCCAGAGGGTGAAGACATAGAGGAAGCTGCTGCATCTGATGAAGTTCCAAGTGTTGAGCATGTAATCAACATGTATCAATGTGCTAACCTTGCCCAGAAAACAACCACCAAGAAGGAGCCTCCGAGCGACTGTCCAACCCCAAAATAAAACAATCGATACAATTTGAGGAGTGAAGGGGCCCCCACTATTTTTCAGATACTGAGAGAAAAAGTAAGACAACATCTGCTTAGAAAATTTGATCCACCAGTCAACTCACACAAACAACACAAAGCAAGTCCAGGAAGATACCTACAACTAAAAGCACGTTCATGAGAAGCAAAGACAAAAGCAGCCCACTGGACCACACAAACACAAGTCTACCCCCAGACATCTCGGTGAGTTTTCTCACTCTAAATTACAATATTTTTGAAGACATGAAAAAGTCCCGTGCGAACATCTCTCTTTATGAGTTAACCAAAATCACATGTTAGCAAAACATTCTTTTGCGCGCACTGCGGAAAACCTACACAGACAATGTTTCCTTTTTTAGAAAGGGACCAAGAAAATCTCCCAACACACTCGCATGAGTGCTCAACATACTATGCATGGAGGAAGCAAACTCCCTCTGCCCACTATTTTTGTTATCATTTCAAATATTTAACTTCAATGTCCACAAGTGTTTGGTCAATTCTGGTGTGTTAGTCAATGTCATGCCACTCTCTATTGCTAAGTGGATCAATGCTCAATGGAGTAGCACAACTGCACATCCAACTTGATAGAACATGTGTGCCAACCATTGGTGATTTTTGGGATGTGATCATCTGGTTATCATTCGACCGACAAGTTCATCTTTGCATTAACATTGTGGTTGTGGACATCCCAGAAGCATATGGCTTGTTTCTCAGTAGAGACTGGTCCAACAATTTGCAAGGATAATTTGCTATAGATTGGTCACACTTATGGCTTTTGAACAAGGGTAGAAACAACTAGATAGGGGTGTTGTCGGAAAGATATATGAAACATAACGTTACTCCCTTGAATGGTGAAAATGAACCGTTGGCTTTCAGATAACTTATGTTCAACAATTTCTTTCTGGAAATGCAGCTGGGGTTTTATCTCACACTGCCAACTCCAAACCCACCAGACACACAGTTGGGTCTCCTTCCTTGCCCAATTGGAAAAAACGAGACTTGTACCATAGAGTGTAATAGTAACAACAATAGTGATAGTAGTACTAGCATGGTAAGCAATCCTTGTATAGATAATATGTGGACCCTATACTTTAATGGATCTAGGACATAAGAGGGCCTTGGAGATGGTTGTGTTTTGATAGAGCCGTTGCAAAGAAAACACTTAGTACCAATCCACTTTGAGTTCGAGTGCACAAACGACACCATTGAGTATGAAGCACTCATTTTGGGCTTACAGAAAGCCATCAGCCTCAACGTTGTTGTGCTTAAAGTGGTAGGTGATTCAAAGATCGTGGTATGTCAGGTACGTAACACTATACATTGTGTGTCACTCCATCTTAAGAGTTACCAAAAAGAGCTATGGCGACTTATCTCTAACTTCCAAGCTTTCAATATTATCTCTATACCAAGAATGCATAATGCAACTGCATATGCCTTGGCAAATGCAGCTGCTAGGATGACACTGCTTAGGGATATATTTTATGTTGAAATTTTGTATAAGCCATCTATCCCTGACAACATTACTAATTTACGTGTTTTTGATGATGATCAATAGATATGACATTTCATGGCCAAAAATGATGTCTTCAAGGATGCAACGATAGATGAAGATGAGCACGAGCAGTCTCTGCAGAGCACAATTGATGACAGTAAAGGCAACCTCATCCCCAAGGGTGTGGTATCACTCGAGAAGTTGTATGACTTGTAGAACTGCTTTGAGGGGTAGGTGAATGTAGAAAACCACAGTTCCACAATGTTGTGTGAATAGATCAACCTGTGAACTGACAAAGATCTAAATTTCGTGGATCTCGATACATGTTGCACACCAAAAGAGAGGCAAGCTTTTGTCCGCATGTTCAGACAGTGCCGTAATGTGTTCACATGGACATATGATGATTTGAAAACATATGATACATGAATAATCCATCACATATTTCCAATCAAAGAAGGGGCCAAGCCATTCCAACAGAAGCAAAGGAAAGTACATCCATCCGTTGAACCCCTCATACAGAAAGAATTGACTAAGTTGTTGGATGCTCAGATCATTTACAAGGTTCATCATTCCACATGGGTTTCAAACTTAGTCCCTATCAGAAAGAAGTCTAGAGAGATCCACTTGTGCATTGATTTTAGAAATCTAAACCGTGCCTTGGAAAAATATAACTACCCAGTGTCATCTATGGAGCACATATTACAGACAGTATCTAAAGTAGAGATGTTCTCTTTGCTAGATGGTTTCTCAGGATACAATTAGGTTCTTGTGGCAGAGCTTGACAGACTGAAAAAATATTCTGTACCAAGTGAGGTACGTTCTCTTACCATAGAATTCCATTTGAGTTGGTAAACATAGGTGTTGCATTTTACCGTGCAATGGACATCACTTTCCATGGGCTCATCAGATAGAGCGTAGTGTTCTACCTCGATGACATGACAATATTCTTTAGGCATTGGCCAGACCACCTGTGCCATCGTAAGAAAATCTTTGAGCGATGTCAAAAGTATGGGATATCCTTGAATCCCAAGAAGAGCATCTTCGCAGTGTCTGAGGGTAACTTCCTCGGGCACATCATTTCCAAGAGTGGGATCAAGGTAGATCCAAATAGTGTACGGACCATTGCGCAGATTCATCATCTCATGAACAAGAAAGCTATGCAGTCATTTCTGGGGAAGATCAACTTCCTCAGAAGGTTCATCTTTGCTTATGCGCAAATTGCCAAACCCATTCAAGAGATGATCAAGAAGGATGCACTATATAGTTGGGGAAATAAGGAAAAGGAATAATTTTCCCGAACTAAGCAAGCTATAGCAGAGGCGCCTGCACTGTACAAACAAACTTCAACAAATATTTCTTTCTCTACACGTTTTCTTTCAATACTTCACTTACTACTATGCTCACTCATAAATATGATATGAACAATGAACGTCCCATCTCTTTCATGAGCGCAATATTGCAAGGAATTGAACTGAACTATCTCACCGTGGAAAAATAAGCATATGCAAGGCGGTTAAAATTTTTAGAGCCTACCTCTTAAAAAATAACTGCATTGTCTTTGTGCCACACCTAATAGTCAGATCACTGCTTATTCAGCAAGAGATGGGTGACACGTAGGTGAAATGGATGACTAGACTATAAGAGTATGATCTTGACATCAAGCTAGTTCACACTGTAAAGGGTCACGGTCAAAGAAGATTAGCAATTGAAGAAGTACATGCACAAGAGGAAGAAGTAGAGCTCGCTGACTGGGAGCAAGAAATTGAAATGTATAATGTTGAGTGAGCCGCGCGCCCCACCCCCCCCACCACCCCCCCCCCCCCCCCCCCCATTCTTATAGAAAGTCTTGGGATGTAGAGATGCAAAAATACCTTGAGAATTGCACCATGCCCTCTCACTTCTCTATGTTTCAAAAGAGGGCACTCTGACTGAAAGCTTTATCTTATCAGTTGGTGCATGGAGTGCTTTATAGAAAACATCAAAATGACATTTTTCTCAGGTTCTTGGAGGCACAAGATTCAGAAAGGGTGTTACATGATATCCATGATGAACCAACTAGGGGTCACCTCACAAGTAACACAACAACACACAAGGTCATGCGGGTCAGTTTATCCTGCCCTACATTATTCAAAGATGCACATGCTTATGCCCGCAAGTGTCTAGTCTATCAGAGTTGTGCCAACAGAAAATGAAGGTTAGTAGCCCCACTGCAGCCTGTTGCAGTGGACGAACCATTCCAACAATGGGGCTTGGACATCATTGAGGAGATTTTTCCACATTCGTCAAAGCAGGACCACTACATCTTAACTGCTACATATTACTTCACACGGTGGACATAAGTAGTTCTGCTGAAACAACTGAATGACCAGGAAGTAATTAGCTTCCTAAGACATAACATCATCACGAGGATTGGTATTCTTGTATTACTTGTTTTTGACAATGCAACTTACTTTTCTTCATTAAAGATTTATGAATTTGCATTGCAAAATGGTATTGTATTAAAGAATTCAACTAACTACTACCCACATGGAAATGGTCTTGTCGAGTCTACAAACAAAAATCTTATCTGCATCATAGAAAAGACTATTTACTCTGAATAGCGAAATTGGCATTCCGCTCTAGTGAATGCTCTATGGGATGATCGAGTCACACCCAAACCATGTTAGAATACCTCCCCCTACTTCCTGGTATACAGAAAAGAACCCATCATCCCACCAAGTATCTACTTGCCTACTCTTCAGTTATCCCAAGAATCCCAAGGCAAGGCGTGTCTATTGGTTCAACGTAGGATGGACACATTACACAAGCTACAAGAAGAAAGGTTGAAAGAAAAATAAAGGTTCACACTTCACCAAAACCATATCAAGAGATGGTTTGACAAGAATTTTGTAAGGAGTACCAGCTTCATTGTGGGTGACCTAATTTTGAAGTGGGATACACCCCATGAAGACAAAGGCAAACATACAAAGTTTCAGCCTATGTGCATTGGCCCATTCACTGTCCATGAGAAGCTTGGCCAACACACGTATCATTTATGATCATTTTCAAAGAAGATTGACACTCTCCCTGTCAGTGATCAAGAATTAAAACGTTATTTTCAATGATCTGGTGCCACACCCTGCACCATGTACATACTTATTTCATTATTTTTATGCTTTGCTTTATTGTTTTTTTTTTGCTTTGTTGTCCAGTTTTTTATTTTCTAAATAAGTGTTGTCTCGCACTGTGTTCTGGCTTCTTAATGTGCATGTGGTTGAATTTCAAAGAGTCTCGTGACATTGCATCACTTGGCTAGTCCTCTGTTTGTCTTCTTTGTGCTTGGTTTTAACTTTTGGCTGATGAAGTCTTGACAGAAAATACAATCCGTCTATAAGGAAAGTTTTGGTCAAACCATGAACCCATGTCAAGTCTGGGAAACATCATGCCTATACTCAGTTTTCTACTCCAAGTGTTTAAGCTTATCCAACTAGTAGAAATGGAGAAGTGGAACATCTAAATGGGCAAACTTGAATCAAAGGTCTTACATGCTTATTTAAAGGAACAACCACTTCTATTCTCAATAAGTCGAGATCCCTCTTCCACCCCAAAAATAAATAAGTGCCTATGCAAATTCCTGTTTCAAAAAATAAAAAAGGTGAAAGAAGAGAAAGGCTTCTTGCGTAGAGAGGTGAAGAAACCAACTCCATCGAGGTACTGTCCTGGCCTGCTGGCAGCAGAGCAACACCAGAGATGAAAAATGATCCTTTGAACATCTTAAGCTCGCGAGAAAAATTACCGTCGACACAAGGTGAACCATGTCTATCTGCAAGGTAAGTGGGGAAGTCGAACTGATCTACAAAATGAATCAATACTTCCTGAAAGGCCAATGCCTTGCCCTGAAAATGAACAAAAACAGAGAAACTCGTATTCAACGAGTGTGTTGCCAAGTGTTGTAGTGGCTACATCACCCTCCAAAATTTTGGTTTCTATCTAGATTTCAAAGCCTTCCTTGGTTTTTCCTTTGATGGTTACAAACACTCGAGCTCACCCCATGAGCTCTTGTGAGGTCTTTTCATCTTTTTCTTCTTTGACCAGCGGTTTTCTTTCAACTTGTTGATTGCTTTTCCATGCTTGTGATCTAATTCTGGTGAGTTTGAAGGTTAGGATTTGTGTGTTTGGGCTGTCTTCGCTATGTGAACATTCGTCATACTCACACACAATGTTTTAACGATTGTCACGCAAGTGTCATCACGATCATCTGAAGGTCTATCAAAAGTGTCACACTTGTCACTCTTAACTCCAAGACAGTGTCATTGAGGGCATGTTTTGTCTTGTTGTCATGGTGGTTTATGTTGTCTCATCATCAAGTATGTTAAGTGTATGTTCATGAACTCAATATGTGCGAGTTTGCTTGCTTTTGACACTTAGCCATTTTCCTGTAAATCTTCCCAACTGATAACTCTCTTCTGCTTGACCCTGACTGAGATGCTCTACGCAGTATCAGCCCTCAATGACCCTGCTCTACTGCCTGGAAATATGCAGTGCTTGAGGCTGTCCTCCAAGTCAGTTGCACTATGCAATCCCAGAGGTGGCAACCTGTCTGCCTCCTAGAATTGCGCAGAAACTATCTCCTTGTCAAACTGAACTGCACATTTCTCAAGCACAGTCATCAAGCCTCCTCTTTTCCCACAGGGATCCTACATTGCTCTAAGAGCTAGGCCTGCACTGTTCTCCAAAATTTCACAGACAAGCCCAGCTAGTCATCTGCTACCTTGCTCTACAATGTTCCCTATAATTGCACAAATCTACCCAGATGCCCTCTGCTGCCTTGCTCTACCCTACCTTAAGAAATTGCGCAGAAATATCTAGCATTTCCCCTACTTCTTGTCCAACACTGTCTCCAAAAATTGTGCAGTCATGGTTAGAAGTTCCCCTACAACACTTCTTTGTCTTCCCTCTGGAAATTGTGTAGAACTAACCAACGGTCCCTCTGCAGCCCGCTCTGTCCTCCCTCTAAAAACTGCGCAAAGGCTGCCTCCCTCAGGGTCCCACCTTGTAGTTGACACTAGTGACTCTCACTGTGCAATATTGCCTCCCAGTGATATCTGTGTAGTTTTTCCCGATAGTGCAGGTTGTCCTCCTGAAATTCCTCATTCCATCTTGAGCTACACTTTGCGTTATCTCAGTGAGTTGTCCTCTCTCCCTGTCACCTGAAACATGAGAACAATGCATCATGTTAGACTAGGAGGTTTTGGATTTGATGTCATCCCATCATGAGTGAATTGTAGGAACATGTACATTGGTAGATCATGGCAAGACAATGAATAGGATGAAGAAGGAGCGCACATGCTAGACTTGTTTGTAGTTGGACGAACGTACCAAGAATATCAAGCAACAAGCAAGAGGAACACGTGAATTGAACCATCAAGCAAGACCACGACCATCAAAGACCTGAAAACATCATGCCATGCAGAGGTGAAGACAAAGCACACCAAGAGTACATCCATCACTTAGTAGCACAACAACTTGACAAGGACACTACAATTAGCTAGTACGTGTCAACAGTGTCATGTCAAGTTGTGTCATAAGTTATCTCGACCACATCACCATTATGGGACATATCTGTTGTAACTGAATGTAATGTAAAGTGAAGTCTAATGGATGCACACACGAATTCGAAGAGTCATGTCAGTTGAAAAGTCAAGGGAAGTTGAACAATCACGAGGGTAGTCCAAGAGTCACAAGGGTCAAGCATCACCCTTCGCTATATATACCCCTCCCATTGTATGAGCAAAGGAATTTTCACCATGGCTCCTCCCACATAGCCTTGAGAGTTTGTAGTCTGTTCCTTGAGGAGCGAGGAGTGACTCCAATGTCCCACTACTAGGACTAGTGATGTATGGTGTACAAATGTGTCTTGGGACTTTTTCTTAATTCGTAAGCCTGTTACAGGCCAACATCTTTTCTCACATGTTTTGTAAATGTTTGTAAGAATACTCTTTAAACATTTGTAATGCATGTTTTCTTAACCTGCACTAAGATAGTTGAACTACTTTGGTTATCTTAGTACTTACATTATTGAAGATGTGTTGTATTGTTTATCAATGTTGTCTTGTCTGTGTGGACTACTCTGCAGGACATTAGGCAGACCATTCCTGTTTTTCTTGGTTATAATGACTATCACCCCCATGTGGAATACTCTGCTCGATGGTGTACATGTTTTCCCTTGCACTTCGGTTTTAACGACTGCCGCATCCACTGCTGACTACTCTGTTGGATTGTAGACAGACCCTTTTTTTTTTCGTGTGCATCTCTCCTTTGGTGGTACTACTACCTCTCCTCTAGAGGCTCACTTTTACCCTCTCCTCTGTAGGAAAATAACCTGGACACAAGTTACATTACACACTCACCATGCATACTCACCTCGGTTTTTTAAGATACCAACATAACACTCTCATGTGTTGAACAGTAAGGGCTAAGAAAAATCTCTAAGATAATGGCAACCAGGCCATTGTACTAGATAGGAATCCTACATCAAATGGTGTGAGGTCTAGTTGGGACTTCATACCTGGGAGATATGCTGAAACTTGGTGGGTCTAGCACCGTCAACAACTCCTCAAGATTGTTAAAAAATAAAGAGATACTGACTAGTATGGTTGGGGAAATTGGGAAAATAAGAGATTCCATTTTGCTAATGGCAACGAGTCGTTCTTGAACAAGACACTCTTCCACTTCATTTTCATGGCTATTGGGTTGGGTAATATGCTTTTATTTTGGTTATCATACCATTTTCAGAGCCTCCATTTCGGTTTTGGGTCAATGCTGCCAACTCCATTCAATTGATCTCTGCTACAATACTCTTAAGCCTTCATTTCATGTCTTCCTTTCCTGATCTAGTTCCATGTCAGCATCATTATGATCATTCTTTCTAAATCATGATACTTGTTTCATGCCATTGATGGGGGATACATCAAGAAGCTCTTGCGATGGGTCAATTCTTGTCGACATTAGCACATCATCTAAGATGATGACTTAGAAACACACCTTTGGTACCTTGGTGCTTGCATACATTAATGACAAGTTTCCTCACTCTCGGTGACAAGTTTACATCAATGGCCTTCAACCAAAAGGTTATGTGTGGTGTTCGTGTCAGCTCCTTTATTCACACCATACAGATTGTACTATAATAACTTGGGAGCCATTAACATCATCAGTGGTTTATTTTGTGTATGTTAAAATATTACATCATTGAATGTTAAGCAAATGGTGTCTACTATGTTTGACTTCATCTCATTTATTCACATGGTTAGACTCATACATTGGTTGGTCATGTGAATGAGATAGAAGACCCCGGATCTAGTTTCATCCATCCGGATACGATTTCAGGAGTTATATAAAGATCACAATGTATAATGTATGTGATCATATAAACAATCATCCAGTCATGGGTCCATCAATTGCATCTGTGGATGCGTCTTTTGATCATTATACATGTTATGTTTGCTTATGACTTGAGTATGGGTATGCCTCCCTCAGTGAACAAAGATGTCATGTTGTAAATGTATTGTAACAGGATGAATCTCGTCAGTTGTTCTTTATCCTGACTTGTCACAAGGTAAAGCATTTCTATCATCAGTCATCATCTCTGACTTTGCGCTTTAGGGGGGATTTTTTTATAGGCCATTTTTTCACATCCGATCAGTGAGCCTCCTAATGGGATCAATCAACATCTGATTCCCCCTTGTCACTACCTTGCATAAAACACTAAGCATGTACCTTTCATTTCCCAGAATTTGAGCCCTAAAATGCTTCATCTGAGCCAATTTGAGGACCAACGCTCCCTGTAAGCCTACTAGGGTGTGTTCACCTATAGGTTGCTCCACTATGGCTTGCGTTGGTCACCAGTAGGTTTCTCCTATTTTCACCTGCATTGGTTCTAGAAATTTAGCAGAATGATCAGGATTCCATAAGCTTCCCCTTCTAGGAGTTTCTAGAAGTTGTTTCAACTACCTACCTTGGATCAAACATTTGGATCCTATCTTTCCCTACATTGGAGTTTTCACCACCTATGCTTTGATCCTATCCCTCCATCAAAGGTGGATCTCAAACCCTAGATTGGTAATTGGATAAGAACTCTCAACTTACCCTACTTCTCTATATATTCCCAACCTTCTATGTGGTTGGATGTTGGATTTTGGAGAGTGATTATGCCCTTATGCCACTAGAGTGAGTGGTTAACATCTCATGCATTTAGGGTGATTGGAGGTGCATATTGTGACAAGGAAAGGACAAGTAAAAAACTTGGAGGATCTCTTCTACAAGATCAACTACTACTTATGGTTGTAATCTTCTTCCATTTCTATTAATGAAAACAATTCATATTTTTCCTATATGTGATGTTGTTATTTCACTTATTTCAAAACCACGTTGATCTATTGAATGAAGTATTTAGATGATACTGCATAGATCTCACAGTTTCTTGGCTTGTGTTATCTGAGTGTGCAGGTTCTAATTTTAGCATTTGGAGCTAGAATTGGAGCTTCCAAGCTAAAGAGGGAGTGAAGTGTGTGAAGGATTCCAGGTAGCCCTCACCCCATCATATATTTACTTTAAGGAAAAGCATTGTGTTCCTTGTCTGTTTATTGTTCTAGGTTATCCACAGACCTAGGGGAGATACTTTTGTCCGCAATTGTAGATTCCATATAACAAAGATGACCATAATCATTATTGAAATTAAAAAAAATTATTGAAATGAAAAAAAAGGACCATAGTCATCTTATTTAATCATAGAAAATGTGATGTTTTATTGATCTAATCCAACATAAGATATAATTTGAGAAGACAAAGAGATGTTACTTTCTGTGAAGGAACTATGTACAAATAACTGATCTAGCTTAATGTGTCTAGGAATGAGACATCTATTGGTCCATGTATTTTTCAACCAAACAGGTGTTGGTCCATGTATTCAATTCTTTACTTGGCTTGCTTCTATTCTAGGCATAGGATAAGCTTTTATTTTATTTTTCTTCTTACTTCTGCACCATAGATCAAATGTCTTGTTACCCTTCAATAGGCTGAATTCACTTGTGTATTTATAGTGGTTCGAATCTTCAACATAAGGCTAACTTGTAAAGTTGTTTGAGGCCAACCTGTTAAATTGTTGAGGCTGAATTGAAGGATTAGGAAGTTGACTTGGTGTAGGAGGATATTTTTTATTTTATTTCTTGACACAAGGATTCGAGAAGGGTCTATCATATAATAATAATGATAATGAATCAATATATACTCCTAGGAGCATATAATGGAAGCTTTGACCTGTTAAGAAATGACCCAAGCATGAAACCCATGTGTTAATAAGTCAAATTTCTTTTACAATAAGAACTTATTTTTCTTTCTTTTCACAAATACAATTATGAAGACTGGCACTAGTTACATTCATAAACACCATGAACCTCTTCCTCCCCAGTACTTTATTCATTTTGTATATAATAAGTGGTTGGGGTTATGGAAAATATTGTTAGTTTCATTTAGACATCTTATTTTGCCAGAGAAATGCCCACCCCCAACTGAGTTGCTAGACTTACATCCACTTCCTATGTTTGCATTAAGAAATCCTTCATACAAAGCACTATAGCAAAATTTCAGACACTTCAATCATATTCAAACTTAACTATTTGCAGTGATTTATAACTCATATGATAATGTTTTAGTTGTAATACCTACTTGTAGTGGTACGACTATTTGTGTTGAGCTTTCTTTACTATGATTGCATAAAAAAGGCCGAGATAATGTATTTTGACGTGTCTATATTGCTCCTATAGAATCTCTTTCCAAAGAGAGATATCGAGATTGGGAGAATAAATTTGGAATAGAGACAAAACAAACCCAAAAATACCTCATACCTTTGACAAGAATCCTTTAGGATATGGATATGTTAGATACTCTCCACTTATGATGAATTTCACTTAGGTTGGTGAGAATGAGGCTTCTCCTCACTCTAATTTATAGACTTCTTAAGGGCTTCATTCAATCTGTTGTCATGGGTTGAAAAAATCATAAAATTACAAAAGTTGAATTGGACAAATGGTGTGAAAACCCAACAACCATATAGAAAAATTAAAATATCATCATAGACAACTTGGATTTCTATGATTTTCATTGCCTCTAGTTCCTCTTAAAGTCCTCTAACACCTCCATGTGTCAAATCATCAAAATGCCTCGTGGTTCCACACCCACCCGCTCGGTTGCAAAGCCCAAGGGCTTTGGTTCTTAGTCCACAAGTCACTTTTGTGTGCCAATTCCTCCAAAACCCTATATCTTAGTGTTTGGAGTACCTCCCAAGCTACAAATCTCAACAATCTCAACATGCAAATTTTTTTCCGTTTATTCCACCAAAACTAGTTACATTATTCAACAAATCAAAGTATGTCGTTAATTTTTTGTCATGGAAGATTAGATGCTATTAGATTATGTTGAGTTCTCAAGTTATCAAGTGAGTTATTTGGTTAGGATGAATATATTTTCAAGTTATCAAGTTTTTAAATATTACTTGAATAATTTAAACGTAAAGAACTTCCTTATAACTCACTTTTAGTAACATAATGTTCTTGTGGTTTCATCAAGACATTTCTCAACATCCCTTATGACACTCACTAACAATTTATCTCATTTGATGGAGTGTTATAGGACGTTCAACCAAACAAGTATTTGTCAGATCTATCTTCGTCGAGTGATGGAAGTTCAAGTAGGATAGATGAAATTGACCAAACATCTATTACATCATCTAGCAGGCAAAGATCAACTAGAGGTGAAAAAATTAGAATAAAATTCCATAGATGCATGGAAATTTTTCTCACTAAAGGGGGGTCATGTTCTCATGATAATGCAATCATAAATGACATCGAGGTGCCCTTGAGGTACAAACATATAGTGAAACAATGAGCACCCAAAGATCTTCCTGAAATAAACATTTATTTCTCTATCAATGAAAGGATATACCACATTTCCCCATCGTGATTACATGGTTTGGGGAAATTTTCCATGGATGGCATAAAGATATGTTACTGAGGATTAACTAAATTAATGGAGTATGTTAGAACCTGTTACAACTATAATGATTGGGTATGACTAGTCCAATATACCAAAAATATGTGAAGATATGGAGTGACCACAAATTATATATATCTAAAAGAAAATGATGAAAATAAAGGCACAAATATGTATATTGATGGAAGGCCAAAAGAAACAGGTGGAATATTGGAGGGTTTAAAAATAGTTCACAACCCATCACCACATATAAGCAACCCAATTTTATATTTGAGGGATATGAAGGAAACCATGTATTCATATGTGCCATTAAATCAATAGTTGCAAGGGAAGAGTTGCTCATTGAGTACAAATTGAATAGAATAAATACAAATATTTATATTATAGGGGCGGTATGTATTCAATTTTATTCAACTTGTAAGAAATGTCTATTGTATGTTATGATTGTCATTTACTACGTGAAGCTTCTATATAAATTTAGACATATGTCAATAGTGGTTTTCTTATTAATATAATGATGATTAATTTTGGATGAATTGCAAATTACACTTATTTGATAAACAAGGTGATAAGGGGAAGGCACCAACCTTAGAGCATTCCACAGATGATCATGATGAAGAAGATGTTACTGATGATGCAATTTTTATGGTCGTCAATCCAATGCAAGCAATAAGGAAGCTGATATTCAAAGCAACCCAAAAACTTAATTATTTAGTTCTCATTGAGCCTCAGACAGATGAGATAAAAGGAAAAATCAAAACCTTGTTCCAATAACTTCGTTGGTATGGGGTGTGCAACTCATGTAATTATCCCAATTATTTGTTTATGATTTAGTTATCTCATCCTTTATAAAAAACTCTTTATTTTATAGGAGTTTATGGCAGAGTTCGATCCTCATGCTACAAGTATGGGTCGTGCTAGTGTTGGTAGCCGTGCCAATGCTCCACCCATGAATGACTATCTAGTCATTAAGACCGATACAACCACAAAATAACCCAAAACAATATCTGCACCCTCTTGACAGCGTACGCTAGGATCTACACATGATGTTGTGGATGCAAAGCATGATAAAATTGCACAATTTGAAATGAGATTTCCTAGATATTCCCGTGTTACTAGCATGAGATCACTATCAGTCATGTTTTCGGTAGATGATGACAATTTTCCTATGAAAATACAGAAAATTCCAGGTATTTAGGAAGTGTTTTAAATATTAAGTATAACCTAAATGAAATTAATGTATGTCATGTGATTATTTTAAACTAATGATAATATCATTTTGTAGGAAATGAATTTTATACGAATTTATATGACATAACCTTGGAAATATTTGGTCTGACCATTCACACAAAATGGAAATCCCAAAGTTCCAAGTTGAAAGAGGAACTTATTAACATGATGGTTTGCCTATTTGGGGGCAGTACCTTCAACAAATATGGAGTTACCTCAAAGGCAGGCCTACATATAAAATATTTGCGGGAACAATATAGGTCTCAATTGGAAAGGGCTAGGTCACATCAACACCCTCCATCAATTCTAGATATGTAGTGGAGAGCATTCGTGGCAAATGTACATGAGAAGCACATTTAATAATGTAATTATGATGCTTTATCATCTTAGCGACATCTAAAGTAATATATATATATGCTGAAGCATCCATAAACCCCAATCCATTAACCCTGGCTTAGAACATAATCGTAGTTCCCTTGATTAGATCTACAAGATACCATGAGAAGAAAACCATCATGCCCAAAACCATGTGCAAAATCCATGCACAAAACCATAGGTAGGTTTGCTGACCTAATATAGGACCCATTTTTTTTTCCCTAGGTGTTGCCCTGGACCCTGTAGAGGGGCGCCACCACCCCACTCAAACCCTCGAACAAGGGGTGCTGTAGATCCCTTGCTGCGCCCAACACAGTGAATGGGGGGGGTTGGCCACCCCCCCGCTTCACTCATGGGACTAGTTGTGGAAAGAATATAACACACACCCAACACTGACAGTGGAGTGCTTGATCTTGATACTAATATTCAACTCGGTACTAGAGGTATATCATGTGTTATAAAAAAATTGTAGTATGGAATCAAATTAAAAAAAATTAAATACAAATTGTGTATTAATTATAATCTTTCTTATTTTTACACCAGAGCATGTATATTTTGTGGCCAGAGAAGAGGAGGAACATATGGCCACATCCGAAAGTATTATGCTTCCCTCCACTACTGAAGTAGGTTAAGAACATTATATTAATATTTTTATTAATAAAACATGTGTAATAATAATAACTATAAATATGAATTTAACATTTATTTCTTATTGCAGTTGATGCTTGGGCCCACTTGCAACATCATAGTCGTATGCCTAGGTCAATAACAAGACAAATTAAAACCAGAGGCAACAACAACTCAAGGGGGCCATGATCAAGACATCATGGCTAATTACATTTTTAAAAGGAGAAAGAAAGCTGATAAAAAATGATTGAACTTGTTTATTTAGAGCCTGTTTTTGTGAGTACCACATTTTTGACTGAGATTTTAAATGCCTCATGGCATGTGCACATGTAAATTTAGACTATCTTAATAAAAAGTAGTGATTTTTCCATTGCAAAAAAATATAATGGTTTTGTTTCTATTGTGAAAACATATTTTTTGTGATACAAGGAGGGTATAGAATACCATATATTTGATAAATTTGTGGTATAAGCCAATTAACTTTGTTATGAACATGGAAAGAAAAGCCATTGAGGATCTCTGTGATGGCAATGGCTTTGTTTTGTTTTTCCTGCAACTGCCAAACTTTCGGCGGTCCCTTAAACCTAAAGCCTAAATCCTCACGACTATTGCTGGCTTACATTGCGTTGTCGAGAGTAGGGTTTTCTTATACTTTTCTGAAGATGGGGTTTCTAAGAAGATCAGAGGCAGAAACCTGGCTGGCTCTGTTGCATGCCATGGCTCCTCAGTCAAAGCTTTTAGCTGGTAAATCACTGATCAACTTAAATGGGTTGGCTTTGCCTTTGAGATGCTCGTGGATCGTGCCCTCAACAGTTTGCTCTGCGGAAGCAACTGATGAAGATGAAATCGCCATCCCTTCGGGGATAGAGAAGTCGCCATAGAGTTATGTAGACAAATATCCTGCACTGATTGCTTCTTTTTTTCTCTTTATGTGGGTTTCTGGAACAGAGATCGGTGCCGCCGTAGCATTACAAAACAGATAATGGGGCTATAATGGAACAACACGAAGCCCCCACAGGAAACCGACAACTGGGTTAGTTTAATCTGAGTTGATATCAATAATTTGGATCCGTCTCGAACCAGAGAGTGAACACACTACGGAAGATCGATCCCCATTCAGGTCAATGGTATGCTCTTTCCTCCTGAAATAGGGCGAATTTTACAGTGCAGTACATAGATCTATCGTAAGGCTAGACCCTGGTTCTTACCATCCACAAGTGTAAGACAAGAGAGAGGCTATCTCGCCAGAAGGGGACACGCATGATGGGTCATGGAACATGCGACCTGCTCACCAACAACCTCCTTTTGGCCATGGACCGCAGCATGCAACACAAATTTGGGAGCATACAACTACCAAGATACCCCTCTGGCATGAACTACAGGCCAAATGTGTTGAAGAGGAACAGAATGGAAAACATAATGCAAGTAAAAATCTCAGATCCACCATTGACCAAATGGACTTGATGCTCAATAAACAAATTATTCTACACAAAACCTAGATCTAGCTGCCTATTAACAAAAAGTCTCCTCTCAGCTCCAAATCACAACCTCAGATCACAAAATGGAGTTGGAAATAGAGAGATGCGATGAGGATGCCAGATTTGCAAAACATCCCAACTTTGGACCCCGAAGCACCTGCATTGGATATGCTCGAAGGAAGAAAAAGTACTCTCTTCATCAGATCCATGGGAGGGAATACAATATGCATCAAGATAGGGAAATGGGAGGTGACAAAAAACACTCAAACAGAGGATACAAGAAAGGACTGGAATCCCACCATGCAAACAACTCCTGCTCTACACAGGGAAAGTACTGTAGGAGGAATGCAAGCTAAAAGAATATGGTATAGGCAATGACTCAACCATCTGTCTTAGCACAAGACTCTGTGGAGGCTATTTCGGTACAAGCTCAAAAGGACCTACTTCCTTCAAAGATGCAGTAAAAGGGAAGATGGAACCTCAAGTGAAAACATAACAACAAGCTACAACCCCATGGGCATACATTGTTGAGCAGAAAACACAGAACCTTGCATTAACAATCGCCATTCCTGAGGTAAATGAAATACATGCTGATTATTTAACTAAAGCAGTGATATGCAGGTTTAAAGGTTTTTGGCCCAAACTGGAAGCACTTCGTTAATGGATTTACTCCATATGGATAGAAAATTGCGATATCCATCTCTGTTCAAAGGGATTTTTTATTGTAAAATTCGACATCGTAAAGGACAAGGAATATGCATTAAGCGAGGGACCATGGTTTTGGGGTAATGTTGGTCTTTTTATGACATCTTGGTTCCCGGATTTCGACCCAAACAACATGGTGGTTTCCAAAATGCCAATGTGGGTAAAATTATATAACTTACCTCTACACTTTTGGCACTTCAAAGCATTGGAAGGCATCAGCAACGCCTTGGGGACATTCATAAAAGTAGATAATGACCACCTATCCAAGGATATCTATACTTTTGCCCTGATCTGTGTGCAGGTTGATCTCAATCAAGGTTTACCAGATCACATTCTTTTACTCCATAATGGAAAGCAATGGGCAGAACCACTTGATTATGAAAACACTGCCTTCCACTGCCGCATATGCCAACAAACTGGTCATCTTCAGAGTGCATGCCCTAAAAACAAAAAATATAGGAAAAGAGGATAGCCACCAAAGCTGAAAGGATGGCAGTTTTTAGCCACATGGGCAGAGGATATAGAAGAGGAAAAGAACATAGAAACCACCAGTATACTTCAAGAAGCAGAAGATGGAAGAAATAGTCCAGAAATCAGCAAAGAAAGATTTCCACACAACTTACAGAATGATAAAAATGATTGAATATGCAATAGATCCAAAGACAAGCAACCCACAGTAGCAATGTGAGAAACACACCCCAGGGCAAGAAATTGGAGGTAGCAAGAGAGCATACTCTACAACAAGCTCAGATTCTAAAAAAGAAATATTGGCTGCCCCAAACAAATCACAAATGACTATAGTAATAGCCACACCCAACAATGAAGGATGGCAGAAAGTGGAAAAAAAGAAAGGTAGGAAAGCATAGTTAGACAGTTAATTATTATTCAGATCCTGTATTCAGCGGGACAATTTTTTGATACAACATATGCTATTACAACATCTACAACATGTAATTTTACTCAATATGAATAAAATTACGATTTTTCCAGTGGAAAAAAACTCTGTTACGAACACCAAGAGCTTATAATCATATTCCCATGTTAAACTAAGCCTTTACACAATCTCTGCCCATGATAAGTCAACCATATACTAATTTGTATACCTATCCCACTCCACCATACACTACCAAACTCCTAATTTAGGTGCTAGCTACTCCTGCTTCAATGCCTAATCACAACAATTTGTAATTATGATGACAATTTACGTAAATATGTGTATAATGTCCATGGTGGGACATATGAATTGTTGTCCCCAAATTTCCCATCAAAGATTATAATAACCTCGAATGCCCTAGCATTGGTCTATCATCATCATCTCAAAATGACCTGACAAATGAAAAATTATCATGTCTATCATCATCACTTCAAACTATCTCCTAGATGAAGCTTTCTACAAATTATATACATGAATTTATGGAAGGCCATCCCCTCTACCCATCCTATGATTGATTTTCACAACAAGTGAATAAAGGACAATTGACAGAGCTTTGTTGACAAGATCCCCTACTTAGAAATTGTAATTTTTTCACCTATTCTCACAATCAATCATAGGGTAGGTAGATGGTATGGTCTGCCAGGAATTCATGCATATAATCTGTAGAAGGGGTCATCTATCACACAATGTGAAGTGATGATTACATACATCGTAAATATTCATCTATTGGGTCATTTTGAGATGGTGATGACATACTAGTGCTAGCCTATTCAAGGTTATAATCATTGAAGGGTAATCTGTGGAGGACAATTCATACATCCGTTCATGGAAATTACACTCATGTGTACTTAAATTGTCATCATAATCACAAAACGTAGTGAATTGACAACTAATATATGTTAGATTTTTGTTAGACAAAATATAGATTATAAAATGAAACCAATATATATATTAATTACAATAAATATAGTAGAAATTAGTACAACAACCATTTCTATAGTGCCAACTAGTCTATATTGAGACAAGTCTTGATGCATCATGGGATGGTGTATCAACTCGTCTCATAGGTATGGACTCCTATAGGTTATTCATATTCTCTATTTTCTTAGTTTGATCAATATTAGAAGTCTTGTAGGTTTTAACCATGTACAGAAATTACCTGCATATGAATTCTAACAATGGTGAGAGTATAAAACATAAAATAAATATACAAAGAGATTTCCCTTGGATCCAAAAATTGGGACTACCAAATTGATTTTTCGTTATGTTCCTTTCAATGTTACAATACATATATATACATGTCGAAGCATCCATAAACCCCAATCCATTAACTGTGGATTAGAATGTAATCGTAGTTCCCTTGATAGGATCTAAAAAATACCATGGACAGTAAACTATCATGCCCAAAACCATGTGCAAAATCCATGCACAAAACCATAGGTAGGTCCGCCCACCTAATGTAGGGTCCAAAAACACATTTCTGGGGTAGCACCCCAGACCTCGTGCAAGGGGGCTATTACTCTCCTGCATACCCCCTTGTGACTCCTCGACAGTGCCCGGTGCAACATAGACAGAAGGTTGCCACCCGCCTTATGACCCCCCCATCTGTGGGGTAGTCGTGGAAAGAATATAACACAACCCAACAAGTCTCATGCTCATAACACACACATACACATATGCCAATATTTATCCAATATTAATCATTAACATCTATGCATGAACACATAGGTCTCAGGTTCTATAATCTTGTTTAGACTTCAAATCTGATATATGTATGTTCAAGACCACTTTTTCCTATTCAAGTATGGTGACCGTAGTTTCCAAACTAGGTATGATCTTTTAACAATGCATTTTTAAACTTAATTCAGATGCCTTATTCAAAATTGAATTCCAATCTTTAATCATGATCAATATTTATTTTTGGATTTTTGAAATGGTGCGACAATTCAGATGCCTAGTTTCAAATTTTTTTATCATGCTTGCCATTTGGATATGACCTAATCTATTGAAGGATAAATGTGCAATTATTAATTTTCCAATGATATTATATTTCCCATTTTAAGCATCTAAAAACATCATCGAATACACTCTTCTCGAAATATTTCATATAAACCCCTCTTATCTATTCCCCTAAACCCATAAGTATTTTTTGTCTATGATTAATGAATGAATGAATGAATGAATATTATATGTTAGTGAATAATTTCTATATGTCTTTTTATGTACATGACGTTGTTTCATGTTAAACATATTTTTTATGATAAATTTTTTTGAGATGAAATATTTTGTGGATTTATGAATGAATGAATGAATGAATGAACGAATGTATGAAAGTTTTATGTTAATGAATAATTTATATATGCCTCTTTATGTACATGACATTGTTTCATATTATGTAAACGTATTTTTTATGATAAAATTTATTGAGATGAAATATTTTGTGGAATTACTGATGAATCAATGAATAAATGTTTTCTATTTGTTTTTTTATGCATCTTAGTGTCTTGCTTTCAACTATTTTGTATATAGTAAATAGATTGGGTACAAGGTAATTGAGAGCGATGTGAGGGGCATGAGAGATTCCACCTTCACGTGGTTGGCCCTATTCAATAGAGAATAAATTAGGATTTGAATAATCTTGGAGAAAAAAACCCTCAATCCAACATAGCAACAACAAAGGCAATGTTGACTTTGCTACTACTTCGTCAAGTAGAGGGAGGTTTCCTCGACCAAAATTAAACTACTCCAACAATTTATTCTCGAAACCAAGAGGAGATCATTTGGGTATTCATATTTTCTATATTAGGCTCTCCATATTAGAACAATTTTGATTCATATTGTCCATATTAGAGTATCCATTTTTCCTTTGTTGTCCTCTGCTTGGAAAATACAACATTCAACCATTGTAACATCTCCACAATCTATTAGTGATTCATGTTTAAAAATAAAATGATAGACAATAAAAAAACCTAGAACTGATCTTCAAAACTTAAAAAAAAAAAAAATGATTACCACAATATCAAAATGGAAAAGTACAACTCTGCAGATACTTCTCAAACAAAGCGTCAATATTAATCAAGAGAGCCAATATTGCCTTATGTGTTCACCAGTAGCATTTGGGGCATCTATGAATTCTAAACATACTCTTGCGTAGATGCCATACATGATTTTGGCGAAGGTGGGAGGAAATATTAGTTGTCTTGACTAGTATCGACGCTCTGTATGAGAAGTATCTACAAAATTACACATTTATGTTCTGATATTGTGGTAATTGTTTTGTTTTTTAAGTTACAGTGTTGATTAGTGCACGAGCTAAAGAAAACTATAATGCTCGTTTTATTAATGAATAATAACAAAAAATGTCAAATTAACATTTCTTTTTTGTTGTAACTGATAAACCACCCCTCTTGTAGCAGTCTTGACAATGTCATGAGTACATGACGAGGCCATCAAAAACAAAGAAAAAGAAAAAGAAATGAGTGTAATAGTTATGTCATTAGAAACTTCACATACCATATTATGAAAACATATTTTTGATGATAATTTTTTTTGAGATGAAGTATTTTATGTCTATGGTTAATGAATGAATTTTATATGTTAATGAATAATTTCTTTTTATGTACATGACGTTGTTTCATATGATGTAAACATGTTTTTTATGATAAAATTTATTGAGATGAAATATTTTGTGGATTTACGAATGAATGCTTTCTATTTTATTTTTAATGTATTTTAATGTCTTACTTTCAATTGTTTCCTATACAGTAGATAGATTAGGTACAGGGAAATTGAGAGTGATGTGAGGGGGGGAGGGGGTTGGGTGGGGCCATGAGAGCTTCCAACTTCACGTGGTT
This sequence comes from Pinus taeda, assembly GCA_000404065.3. Lineage (NCBI taxonomy): Eukaryota > Viridiplantae > Streptophyta > Pinopsida > Pinales > Pinaceae > Pinus > Pinus taeda. Next base: position 28,544 of record APFE031588915.1, on the reverse strand, counting down.
GGCCCTATTTAGTAGAGAATAAATTAGGAATTTGATTATCTTAGAGAAAAATACCCTCAATCCAATAGAGCAACAACAAAGTCAATGTTGACTTTGCTACTGCTTCGTCGAGTGGAGGGAGGTTTGATCCAAGATTAAAATACTCCAAAAATTTATTCTCGAAACCAAGAAGAGCCCATTCAGGTATTCATGCACCCAAGTATTTTTTAATTATTATTTATTCATGCAATTAATTTTAATATTTTGTTAAATTTAATCTAAGTTTGCCTCATTCGTCTCATGAATATGTGTAGGACAACTAGTTTCAATTCAGATGTTGAAGTGGAATAACTATCTGAAGCAAAGATCTCAAAATGGTAATGGTTTAGGTGATTTTTTTTTTTAATATTTGTCTTGCATGTCTTGGTCAAGTGGGAGTTACATAAATTTTTATAAGAAATAACAAACTTTTCGATGAAAAAAATTCATGTAGTATTTGTCTTTCTTTGAAAATTTTGTTTTTATTTGAGTGAAAGACCATAAATTGTCATTCTTCATGCAGGCCAGTAGGAGAAACTCTTACTCTATTAATTGGCATAAGGAACTGGTATGCTTTTTATTCTACTCCATTAATTATTTGTAGCATCTAACTTGTCCTCCTTCAAAGTACATAGATGTTGAGAAAAACTAGGGAAAGAAAATAGGGTTTCTTTTATAATGTTTTCTCTTTTTATCTTGACAATTATTGTGATAATGTTAGTTCATCATCATCATTATTATTTTGTGTTCATAATCAAGACACTGCCAATAAACAAGATCACAATGCAAACAAGAACACCAGAAATAGGCTCTGGCACTTAGAGGTATCTGTACTAAAACATGTGTGATATTTTTTATTTGACCTAGGTTCAAATGTAATATATGATTAAAAATGAACCTGGTATCCAGTAATATTGAAGAACATGAAGAATTAATTTAAAAATATGGCCGAATGTGGATTGAATAAAAAGGAGAAAATAATCATAATTAGGAAGTTTTTCATGTAAATCATTCCTCAAGATATTCATATCTAGATATAACATAAAATCTAGGACAATACAAGATATCTAATATGTGGACATATGAGATATTTACATTATGTGTAACATGCCATTGTTCCAGATTTAAATGATTTTTGCATGAAACCCCATAAAGAAATGATATTATTAGTAAGTAATGTATTCACTTTATTCATTAAATCGTGCTGTAAAATGTATCCAAGGTATCTAGTATCTTGATATTAGTTATGATGATTTCCTATAAACTCATCCAGATCCAGATGGTAGCCCTTTGGCCCTATTTGACCACCATACAATGCCACGTCAGTTGACATGTGGCAACTTCCCTGCCCACATGTCGCCTCCTCATAAGACCACATCTTTAGTTAGAAATGTCATCTTATTTGATCCATTCATATCACAAAATTTCTATAAAATCCTTTAATAAATTATATATATATATATATATAAAATATATATATATAATATAATATATATATATATATATATATATATATATATATATATATTCGATCTTCCAAATTTCCACTTTTTTAGATCTAGGATTTCCAAAACTTTTGAATCCATCTAGATGCACAGTTTTATTTTTCTTCCAACTCATTCTTCTCATCTCTTCTATATTTTGCTACAATCAACGAGTCAAATCTATGAAATTATTAATTCCCTATCAGCATGCCACATTAAAACACCATGACAACATTCCATGACACCAAATCCTATCCAAAATGCCACATCACTAGTGACATGTTAATAGCCATTTATGTTTCCATGTCACACTCTAGTTGTGTTCATCCTATGTGGATTTTCAACAATATTAGTGACACAACAATAGCCACGTTCATTGACATTTCATGTAGCACATCACACTTTGGGTGTGATAATCCCAGGTGGCTCCATGTGACCACTGCGTGTTCAACACTACTAGCATTTTAATGTGAGTTTTTTCAAAAAATATTCTATGAAGCAAACCACAACCTAAACTCCATCTAACTACAAAACAACACAAATACCAAGGGATCGAGTGTCATCTAACCCTAAGTGCAATACCTAAAAACAAAACTTGGGTCGTGTGCCAATTCATTTTCCACTCAGATACATGCACCACTAAACAACGCCACTCAGTGGCATAAACCTACCAAAAACACACATGTTTTAAAATTTCTATTGGTCCCCTTCTCTAACCAATATACAACTCAGGTTGAAGAGTGACCTTAATTACATGCTCAAAGACTCCACAACTATCCCCATGATAAAGTTGGATTTGTTACAAGACAATATGAATGCTCCTTCACCATGAGCCAATCATGCAAGTTGATGTGATCCACCAAGTTCTTATGCCTTCTCTCCACACACTTGGCTATATATTTGGGGCGTATGGAGAGAAAAGGGCCATGTCGACACATGACACCCATGCAAGTTGACTCACCAAAATTCTTTGATCGACACACATCTCCTCCATGCCATATACATAACCATTCACTCAAGTGTTGGTTGGGTGTGCCCTTAACTAATCACACCCACTCGTTGCACATACTAAGTCATGTTATGGGGTGCTCACCCACACTCATTGACCAATTCATGATGTGAGGCATGATTATAAATAATTGTTCTCATACTCAACCCGTCTAAGTGCTCTCTTCAAATTAAATGTTTTGTACCAATTTCACTATGCCTTTTCTACACACTTTGACCATTCTCCTTTCCACAATGCTGGAAGACTAAATTTTCTCAATCCTTCTTCCTTCACACTCTGGGCCTTTTCTGTCCATTGCCTTCCTTCTCTCTATCCACATTTCCTAAGGAGGTGGGGCATTATGATTCCATACTCCACTCAAGTTGCCCACTCGAACTTCAATGCTTGTTAGCGTTTGCTAGTACTTCATTAGGAAAATAGTTATGATAGTTAAGGGTGGTTTTTATGGGCCTGCTCACGATACGCCATACAAAAACCAACCAATATGCAATAGGCATTCAATGTCCATGCAACAACCCACCACGGTCTTTCCCTCTTAGAACTTTGGATTTGTATGTCCCTCCATTCAGGCTAGTCATCAATTTATTTTCACAAATAAATAATTTACATAACTAATTTTATGTACATGGGTTTTTATGGAAAAAGTGTTGTTACACATTCTCTTTTTCTAGAGTATCTTTCCATCACACAAAATACTTTCTCTTTTGATTGTTGGTGATAACCATAAGCCACAATATCCTCTAACTGCAACTATGGGCGATCAACAATGAAGGATGTTATGTGTGGTGGCATTCTTATAGTCTTCAAAATAATGCTCGATGACATAAGAAAGACGTCAAATATTCGACAATTTGTAGTTGAACTACTCATTAGATACTCGATGACTTGATCGATGAAAGTAAACATCAGTACCTTAACATTCCTATAGGATAGAACTCCCTTTCGTCACCTATCTGACGCTTAACTTTTGACTTGAAAGCGCCAGAGAAATAACGCTTTTGTCTCATAATTTACTTATTCCATCGATTAATCAATGCCTCAACGCCAATTTGTTCTGTTGGTCAAAATGACCTAAGTGTCGAATATTTGTCACATATCCAACATGAGACCATCATTTTGAAAGCACCAGAGAGACAACACTTCTATCACACATTTTTCTTATTCTGGCGAGAAGTCGATGCCTCAACATTGGTTTGTTCTATCAGACAAAACGACCTATGTGTCAAATATTCGACTACAGACTGGTGCAAGACCTACCTGATATTTGATGTTAGAACCATCAAATATTCGACAATTATGTAGCATCGTAAAGCCAAACTATAAATGTCAAATTTTTAATGACCATTTCAACCTTTTTATGTGTTGGATAATCAACAACTGTACCGTCGCATATCCGATGGTTACTAAACTGTCGAGTGTTTGACAAAATTCCAACGATGATTTGATAAACACCAATGTGTTGGATATTTGACGCCAATAAGTTGCATATCCGACTAATAGGTATTAGATTTTGGCCCCATTTGTACTAGTGAACTAGCCTAGCCTTTCAGAAAGGTTAAAATATCGTGAAAAGTATTTTAAGTGAGATGGTTCTTTAATAAAAATTTCATCATACCGAATGTTTGTGTAGCTCTAGGTGTTGTGAAAATTATTTTAAGTGATATGGTTTTTTAATAAAAAAATCATTATATGAATGTTTGTGTAGTTCTAGGTGTTGTTTTCCAAAAGTAGTAAGACAAAATTTTAAAGAAAGATGGACATGGCACAGGTGCTTCTTAAAGCCATAGGATACATTATGTTTCTTCAATATTATGTCAACACAGACTAATATTTCCTCTCAAGTTTCACCTTTTTATGGCTTATACATTGTTCAGGAACATGATATCTTCTCATTTCGAAGTTTTGGCTTTTAAGGCTATGCATCAATTATTCATTTCTCAGTAAATTAATTGTTGCAGGTATTGGGCATGCCATATCTTAAAGACATCCCTACAAGCCAGAATTTAGTACATTTAATAACCGAAATGTCTCATCTAATTTCCTCAAATTTTAATGTAGAATTCATCTAATGACATATCTTCTTGCAATAGGAAGGAAGAGGGGATGATTTAGCCAAATGTGTCCTTAACAGTTGAGGGTTGTGCCTAATGATCCTACCCTCTAAGCAACATTTTTCCAAAAATAACAACACAAATTTATGGGTGTGGGGAATTGGGGGCATGGCTTTTAGATGGGAACAATTTGCAACTAGAAAAAAGTTAAGGCCCCATTTTCACAAAACAAAATATGAATTGAAGACCATCAAAAATTGGATATCCAATTCAAATTTAAAGTTGTTGTGCATTTGTTTTGATGGGTGTACACACTCTTCGTTCACATTCACATTTTCTGAACACAAGCATGGCATCATTACATGTTTTTTTTAAGTTGAGTAAGCAATTTGAATTTTGCAGATGAGGATAAAGACGAGAGAAATAAAGAAACGTGGAGATGGAATAGGTTTATTTTCTCTGACCTAACTCTTGAGCTAGACTCCTTTTACATTTAAATCTAATAACAATTTTGATATACTCTTATCACTGTAAATTTAAACTCAGTAAATATGGGAACTTACAACTCAATAAAAACAAAATTTTGGATATCTTCTTATTTCTTTAAAAATTAATTATTTAAATTGTTTTTATTATAAATTAAAAAGATAAAAATAAAATCAATAAAAAAACAAAACTAGGTTGTCTACCCTATTTCTACCCAAATAATTATTTAAATTATTTATAAATTACAAATTTTAAAATACAAATATTTTTACCAATAAAAACAATCCATGAATGCTTTTACATTGTTGCCTCTTCTTTGTTTTGGCAAGTTTATATGTGCAACCTCCATAATGCTTATTTTCATCCTATTTTAAATGTATTTATAGGTTTTGTAGTGATCGAGCATATATTGCTTCAGAGTCTTCAAAATTGACCATTTCCATAGGCCTTGTGCATATACTCCTAACATCAATTATCCAAGTCATTTTCAATTATAAATTATAAGAATTATCAATTATCAATGAGTTACCTATGCAACCATAGTAGTAATTTAAGAAAATGAGTAATACAATAAGGACATGGCCCATGGTTCAGAATTGAGGAGATCCCAGTGTATGACTTCCTTCTTATTAACTAGATAACAAAGCTCCAAAGGAAAATAAATAATCTATAGAAAAGAATAACGAAAATAGAAGATAAGACTGCCAGTGCTAACCCACATTAATGAGGGTTTCATTAATATATCATAAATATTACCATGTATAACATTATCATGATTGCAATATGCTCATATGATTCTTCGTTGTCAATTGTTCTATTCAGAATTATTCTCGGTTAACCCTCTGCCAATGATAAACAATTATTGGGTAGCGGATCCCCCCATAGCATGTTGTTGGGGCTTGAAGCCCGAATTTTGGTCAAGTGCAATGTAAAGACCCCACGAAATGTGAGTGTGAAGTGCGAGAGATTAGGGTTTTCCACCCCAAGATAATGTAATTTAATGTAAAGTGTGTTGGCCTACCCATGGTTCGCAGACCATGGGATTGTATAAATAGAGCGAGGCTCTAAGTGTAAAGTCAACTTTTAGTTTTGAAGAGTAACAGATAGATGCAAAGGCATGGTTAGAAGATAGAAGTGAATTTGAAGTGTATTGAGTCATAGGAGTAGGTAGAGGCTCTGCAGCTGAGTGCGCAGAGGCCTAGTAGAGTCTACGGTTGAGTGCGCAGACCCTTGCAGCTGAGTGCACAAGGCGGAGTTGGGTTTGTAACTGAACTTGAGTATTAATAAAGATAAGATTGGTTCAGAATATTGTACGTTTGTATTTCTATGTTCTGGTTATATTTATGCATTTATATTGTTTTTGAGTACTTGTGCTAATCTAGAACTTGAAAAAGTAATAATATTATTGAGCCCACACAAACTAAGTTAAGCACTAATATAATAGCACAGTGAGGATCAGATCAAAATAATACAAAGGTGCACAAGGGTTGTGAGGAATAGAAAGCTGTGCGATGTAGCACAATGCATAGATTATGATCATGAACCTCTAGAACCCTCATCAAGACATCCCTAGGGTGTGGAAACCTGGTTCCAGCACCCTCCCATACTACTTTAGGTGAGACCACTATCTGCACTCCGCGGACTGTTGCCAAAAGGGCCAGTAGTACCGAGATTTGTTTGGCTAACCTCACTGTTGAACCTAGGTCAAGCCCCATGTAGCCAACAAAAGGTTTCGTTGCCGGGACTGGGATCTACCTAAGGGATGTCTGATGTTGTGCCACTGGAACCCAACAAAGAAGGAAATTGAAGAGTGGTTGGATGAGAATATTCACGAGTTCGTGACACAGGAAAATAGAACTCCGTAGGTATTCGAGAAAAGGTGGCTAGATCACTACGTGTATACGGAAATCCATGAGATCTTCTTCGCATCCTTTCCTTCTGAACTGTATGAGTGGATCGTGAGGTTAGGCGACAGCCAGGGAAGGTGTAAGCTCGACCAACTGATAGTGTGGACTCCAGAATTACTGCGCAGACTAGAGGCATCAGAAGATAAGATCACACGAGTTGCGGACCATTGGCTTGACCAAATAATAGGAGGATTTATCACTGAGTTCACGATAGACATGACCGTGAGCTACAACAAAGCAAAATGATATTTTCTCAAGGGACCACGAGGTAAGTACATTAAATATTTGAATACCTGGATTAAGATGTTGTTATGTGAAAAGCGGGTTATGCGAATACATTAATGTTTGGAATGATGTAGAGCGGAAATATCTACAAAGGTAGTGGGGAATTAGGAAACAATCCCTTAATTTCACCTTCGTGAGAGAGCAAGGAAGAGCTCGCTCGGGTCTCTTCGAGAAGTGCGGTTAGTTTGATAAAGCAGCATATTCTACAGTTACCACCCCCACCCACACTACCACCTACTTCACCTCCCTCACCTCCATCTCGACCCACTCCAGCTCCACCACCCTTGCAGTTCAGCATGGCAAGCACGATCAAGCTACCCGTATTCAGAGGAGTAGGGAATGAGGATCCGGACTAGTTCTGGTTCGTGGTAAGAGTAGTGTGGGAAGCACAAGGGGTCACATACAACAACATTAAGAAGGCTACATTGGTGAGCATGTTGTAGTATCGCGTGTTGACATGGTATATCAAGCACTCTAATGACCACCCAAATGCAGGAATAATAGAGATCCATAATGCGTTGAACAGAGAATTTAGCCGGCCGAAATCAGAGACAACCAATCATTGAGTTTAAAGAGATCGTGATGCTTTCAGGTGAGGACCCCTAGGATCTAGATCAATGGCTAAAGGGTACGATCCACGAGGCTAATATGATGCTCATGAATGCACAACATTGTGCATGGTTTATGGCATCTCTAACACCACACCTGAGGACGACGCTATCACAACAGAAACTATATACCGAGGCTGAAGCGTTGGAAATGGTGATGAGGTTACATGAGACAACGATACAAGATCCAAGGCTGGGAGTTCAACAGCTCCACGTGCAACTACAGAATCTTTGCCTGGAAAAGTAGAGTTTGAAGCAGGATAGGGCACCGTGGCCAGGCGCGCGAGGAATTATGGTGCATAAAATGCAAAGGCTAGGGCCATGACAAGGATCACTTTCCAGTATTCACAAACTACTTAGCAGGTTGGGGCCAATTCCATTAAGACCAAAGGCACAAGTATGGATGAGTGCGACACCCACATTATGGTGTGCGATCTATCAGATAGGAGGAAATCACACAACATATAATTTCCATTTGTCGCAGAAGTATACACAAACTCCCCAGCAGTTGTTTTGTAATTTCTACAGGTCAGTAGGCCACGACAAGCGTACTTGTCGTAGCTATGAGTTAATGATGGATCGAATCCCAGCCTATCGGATGCAGACAGAAATGTGAGCCCTCGACCCAATGGTAGGGATGGCATGCGTTGGATTTCAAGGGCGAGGTCAAGGACGAGGAGGAATGGGACCAGGAAGGGGCCGCAAATTGTTAATTTGTTACAATTGCAGGGGACCAGGGCAATATGCCTGCAATTGTACAAACCCGACGAGAATATCCTGTTGATACTGTGTTCAGTTCGATCATGAAATAGTAGATTTTCCTACATTGATTACACAGATGCGTGAGAAGGGGGTACTCTAGCCTCCTCCAACTCAAATTATTCAAATGATGAGGTCTGAACCGCACGAAGAAGAACCAAATGTGAACATGATGCTTAGAAGCGGTGCGATCACAGGGGGGGATAAGAGGAAGTAGCCCGAGGGAGATACATGGGTTCGCAAGGCTCCTACAAAGGAACCTGAGTTTGACTTAGAACACACAAAGGAGACATTCATGGAAGCTAAGACGAGCTTCACGAAGGCCTCCACTTCAAGTAGTAAGGATCAACCAAAGCCAGGGATGGATCCTTCTATGCTTACTACCTTTTTGGAGACATGCATGAAACTTCTACATGACAATAAGGCAGTTAAGGGACTACAGGAGTTGATCACTAGGTGCGCAGGGTCAGGAGAACCACGTGTAGTCCGAAAACTGGGAAAGCATGCATTGCGCACTGGGAGGGAAATGAGATTTACGACGTAGATTGGCGAGTATGAAATGGATCAGGTAATCCTAGACCTGGGTTCGGACGTGAATGTGTTACCAAAGAAAATATGGGAACGCATGGGTAGGCCCACATTATAGTGGTCCCCTATTCAATTACGAGTGGCAAACCAACATAAGATTTTGCCCATGGGGAAGTTGCAAGGGGTAATAGTTGATATCGAAGGCGCGAACACACAGACAGACTTTGAAGTAATAGAGATTGTCAATGACAACAATCCTTATCCTGCGTTGCTAGAAATAGACTGGGCCACTGATATGAATGGGGTCATTAACCTGAAGAAGCAGAAGATGATCTTCGAGAAAAAGTCCCTACGCATAGTAGTTCCACTAAATCCAGCTGAAGGAGCGTGCTACACTGAACCAATCCACGATGATGGAAGTGACGATGAGCTGGATTGTATCTATAAGATAACTGCGCGAGACTAGGATTGGGTGAATCCAATTACAGATGGAAGGATCTCGTGGGAGTGCGCAAGTTCCTGCACCTCGGATTCAGACGAAGAAGACGAACACTGACACAATCAGTTGAACGAAGTGACAAAACTGAATTGCAACATGATGATTATATCACTGCATTGCATAACAAACCAAGCCCGGGATCTGCCAACATATGATGGATTGATAGTAGTGGACAAATTCTTGAGCAAGTTTGAAAGTGCAGTATTGGAACAACAACGGTTTGATACAATAAAGTGGGTGCTACGTGCGACACCTACGCATTGGTGGGGAACACATCAAGGAAATTTTGAAAACTGGTGCGGATGTAGAAGGATGATGCACCTGTAATTTCAGAAACCGCAACTATGGATAGAAGATAAATACAATGGACACGATGACCCGCGCATGCACCTCACAAAATGGACCAAGGCCTGTGGAGAAGAACCTCAACCTAAATAGGTACACTTATTCTACCATACCCTGGATGTCATACCCATGAATTAGTATACTGAGATAGAACTTCAAAATGGTATGGGCGAATGGGATTCCATGCACGAGGGATTTTTGTTAACATTCACATTTGAAGACCGATGGTCAGACACTGTTGACGACATGCTGCAAGTCGTAAAAGCTGCCATCTTCAAAATACCACAGGAACCATGAGAAGTAGTTCAACCAACATGGGCAACCCAGTTAAGCAGTGCCCTAGAATGTTGTAACATGCAAGTAGAGGAGGATGATGACAACCCCTCAAATATTATTATTCCAAAAACTGAAGGGTGTCGTCAAGTTTGAGGACCATCAATTGAGGATCCCAATATCACTGCGCTGCTAAAAACAAGCAGGTAAACATTGTTACAGACGTGGATCTGAAGTACGTGATGCTTGGGGACTATTAGGATGATGCTACAGTAGATAAGGTCGCTAAGTTACTCCGCAAATATTAAGATTTGTTCCCGACTAGAATCACGGACTTAAAGGGGATCATTGGTGACTCAGGGATGATGAATATCACTATGAAATTAGACGTGAAGCCAGTTAAGCAGTGATCTTACCATTTGAATCCAAAGTATAAAGAAAAGGTCTGCAAAGAATTAGACAAAATTCTTGCAGCTGGAATTATTGAACCAGTGGAAGAATCCGACTGGGTGAGTCCTATGGTAGTACAGGAGAAAAAACAAAAGGGCGAAATTAGAATATGTGTGGACCTCAGGAAGCTTAACGATGCCTGTGTTCACGATCCATTCCCAACACCATTTACAGATGAAGAATTGGAGAATGTTGGTGGTCAAGAAGCTTACTCATTCATGTATGGCTTCTTAGGGTACCATCAGATCAAGCTTGCACTGGAAGATAGGAGCAAGACAACCTTGGCAATTGAATGGGGTTGTTTTCAATACACCATTATGCCCTTTGGATTGAAGAACACGCCAACGATATTTTCGCGCGTAGTGGTGGCCGCGTTTAAGGAATACATCCACAAGTTCTTGGAGGTATATCTAGTTGATTGGACTATATTTGGGTTAAAAACCATATAGCAAGCTTACGTTTTTTGTTGGATACTTGCCGACGACACCAGATTTCGCTGAATCTTAAAAAGTGCACCTTCCTCGTCCCCTTTGGAAACTTGCTCGGCCATGTGGTCTACAAACAAGGCCTGATGGTGGACCCTTTGAAGATTGTTGTTATTCTCAATCTGGAAGCACCACAAAGTGTCAAACAACTACGCGCTACTTTGGGGCACACTAGTTACTATATAAAGTTTATCAAGAGCTATGCACAAATAATAGTGCCAATGGAAAAACTAGTGAAAAAGGACGCTACATATTGTTGGAATGATGATTGTAGGAAAATTTTGGATGTTCTCAAGGAGAAAATGGCATCTGCTCCCATCATGGTCTTCCCAAAATGGGACGTAGAGTTTCATGTACATGTAGATGCGTCGTGTATTACACTAGGTGCTGTACTTACGCAAGATGGTGCGGAAGGCGTGGATCACTCGATCACGTTCGCGAGTCAACAACTATCCAAAGCCGAAAAGAACTATTCTACTACTGAGTCGAAGGGTTGGCAATGGTATACACACTCCAGAAATACTGACACTATTTACTTGGCGGGCACCTCAAGATGTATACCGATCATTCCGCGTTGAAATACTTGGTGAACAAGCCTATGTTGGGGGGGGGGGGGGTGCATATGCAGATGGTTGTTATTGTTTCAAGAATATGACTTTGGGGTCATCGTAAAGCCAGGATGCCTAAATGCAGGACCCGATCACTTATCACGAATTGAGACAGGACAAGAGCAAACAAATTTGGAAGAAGGACTACTTGATGCACAACTCTTTGCAGTGTGCGTTGCAAATAGCCACTTCGAAGATATAATCCATTTTTTAACCGCAAGGACTGCACTGAAGGAATATTCAATCCAGCAGAAGAAGGAATTGATGGTGCACGCGGTGGACTTTTCTGAAATCGCGGGGCACTTCTACAAAATGGGAAACAATGAGATATTGCGAAGATATGTACCTAAATTTGAACGAGGATAGATCTTCATGGAAGCACATGGGGGGGCTGTAGGCGGACACTTTGTAGGATGCGTGACGGTACAGAATATTCTTCGCGCTGGGCTATGGTGGCCAACCCTACATCAAGATTCGAAAGCACACTATCGGGCCTGTGACATATGTCAAAGGACTGGGAAACCATCACGAAGGGATGAGATGCCACTCAATCCACAGATGACATTGCAGCCATTCGAAAAATGGGCAATCGACTTTGTGGGACCAATCAAACCTTAAGGGAAGACGGGTGCGCGTTACATCATCACTGCGACAGAGTACCTGACTTGATGGGCAGAAGTATAGTCGGTTAAGGATTGCACAACCGCCACAACTACAAAATTTTTGTTTGAAAACATGTTGACATGGTTTGGATGCTCGAAAATTTTAATGAGTGGCCATGGAATGCACTTCCTGAATGAAACCATCAGTGCACTCACTGAGAAGTTCCCGGTGTATCATAAGCAAAGTACACCTTACCATCCGCAAGCTAATGGGACGGTAGAAGCATTCAACAAAATTTTGCAAACCGCGTAGACCAAAGTATGCAACGCATAGTCAAACAACTAGGACCTGTGCATATCGGCTGTATTATGGGCATAAAGAACCATGTGCAAAAAATTGACGAGTCAGACACCTTTCAAGTTAGTCTATGGCATGAAAGTAGTCATGCCAACGGAATACACCATACCCAGTTTGTGGATAGCAGCACTTACAGGCATGTCGAACCACGCAGCCTTGGAGGAGAGGCTCACGCAATTGGAAGAACTCGAAGAAGAACGGTTTCTGGCGGGATTCCATCAGCAAGTACAAAAACAACGTGAGAAAGCCTGGCACGATCGCCATATCAAGTTGCACACATTCGAGGTAAATGATTTAGTGTTGCTGTATGACATCAAGTTCAAAAATTTTCCTGGAAAATTCAGAATGCATTGGTTGGGACCGTGTGTGGTAAAGGAGGTCACAGATGGAGGCGTGGTCCAGTTAGTCAAACTTAATGGAGAACCCTTCCAAGGAAGAGTAAATGGAAGTCACCTAAAGCCCTACATGGATGGGCCGGCTATCTAACTAACTGACCAAAGCACAGTCTTTGCGACTTGAGAAGCCGGACAAAGGTGCAAGACTATAAACACAGGTACTAGAAGCTGACATCAAAGTAGAGAATCAAGTCAGATGCAGATGATTCAGAAGCAGAAATGGAGCAGATCCAGCGAATGGCAGAGTAGTGCATTTCGGACCTATGTGTAGCACATACACAGTTGGAATAACTTTGTGCAAAGATCGCACACCAACAGAGTGACTCGGGAAGAGTCACAATGATTGTGTTGGGGGCCTGTTGGGCAGCAGATTCCCACATGGCATGTTGTTGGGGCTTGAAGCCCGAATTTTGGTCAAGTGCAATGTAAAGACCCTGAAAAATGCAGGTGTGGAGCGCGAGAGTCTAGGGTTTTCTACCCCAAGATAATGTAATTTAATGTAAAGTGTGTTGGCCTACCCATGGTCTATAGACCATGGGATTGTATGAATAGAGCGAGGCTCTAAGTGTAAAGTCAGATTTTATTTTTGAAGAGTAATAGATAGATGCGAAGGCATGGTTAGAAGATAGAAGTGAATCCGAAGTGTATTGGGTCATAGGAGTAGGTAGAGGCTTTGCAGTTGAGTGCACAGAGGCCTAGTAGAGTCCGCAGTTGAGTGCCCGAACCCCTGCAGCTGAGTGCGCAGGGCGAAGTCGGGTTTGTAACTGAATTTGAGTATTAATAAAGATAATATTGATTCAGAATATTGTACGTCTATATTTTTGTGTTTTGGTTATCTTTATGCATTTATATTGTTTTTTAGTACTCACACTAATCTGGAAGTTGAATAAGTAATAAGATTATTGGGCCTACACAAACTAAGTTAAGCACTAATATAATAGCATAGTAAGGATCAGATCTGAATAATACAAAGGTGCACACGGGTTATGAGGAATAGAAAGCTGTGCGGAGCAATGCAGTGCACAGATTAGGATCGCGAAGCTCCAGAACCCTCATCAAGACATCCCTAGGGTGTAGAAACTTGGTTCTAGCACCCTCCCATACTTCTTCGGGTGAGACCTCAGTCTGTGCTCCGCGGACTATTGCCGAAAGGGCTAGTAGTACCGGGATCTGCTTGGCTAACCTCACTGCTGAACCTGGGTCAGGCCCCATGTAGCCAACAACAATAAGACCCATTTAGACATTGTATACCACATAATCACACTTTGCTAGATCATCCACTACTACTCGATAAACTTAACCTTAAATAATATCTAACCCTTGTAGTATAACTTCATCTTCCATTTATTAGAAAGGGGTTTTGTTCCATTATAAATTCGATAAATTCTCAAAATAAATATAGTTATATAATATATAATATTATTATGATTTAAGTTTGTATATTGGACTACTTTGTATTGTATCAAGTTATAGGGAACCAAAAATGGTAAGCTAAACATCGAAAGAAAACTCACAATAATTTCTACATTTGATCTATGTAAAATGAAATCATAGCACTTTAAACATCAAGTATATGGAATACTTCTTAGAAAAGAAAAATAATTAGAATTGTACTCTAAATTTTTATTGGAAAATTCATTTAAATTGAAAATAATACCTTCAATACATATCACTTTAAATTCTCCAAAGCAACATTGTCCATCTCATGATGAATACATTAAAATATCAAATAATCTACAAAAAAATCCTCCAATTTTTAAATAATGTAACTATTCGGTGTTGCTTTCCCTCGTTTTGGGGGTATGCTAGTTTTTAGACTAGTCTAAAACAGTAGTGATGAATCTCATAGGTACATACATAAACAAAGTGTTTGTTAATAGTAGGAAAAAAACACCATGTACATGGAATGACCTTCAATAATGGCCTTCATGAATTTTCTACATTAAATGTCCAAAAGGATTACAAAATCACCATCTCCCAATCTTTGGTTTATAGGAATTTCAAAAAGATTCAAAATTCCTTGTTACATTCAGTTCTATAGTATTTGTAGGCCTGAATGGTAATTTCATATTGAGACTATTTGAATTATCAATGGAAGTCACAACTTTTTAGCTTCTCCTATTTTCTAATTACAATTAAAATAATAATTTTTTTTTTTTACAACTCACATGGGACAACTGCATCCTCTAGTGAAATCTTCTCAATCTCCTTACGATATGATATCCATACTTCATGACAGGATCCAATTATTTTGATACTATTTGGCAGCGAAATCTCCATGAAAACATGATACTCAGTGCTTTGGGAGAATGTGGGTAATTCTCTTTACAATGTGACTAATAAGGATTTGAGGATTCTTTGTCATTGTGCTGGTTGTACCAATTGATGCTTTAGGTCATCCTTGGTAAACGTGTTGGTGAAAGTTCTAAATGATATTTATTTTGCATTGAGAGCTTCTTCTAGTTCTCTAGTTACCTCTTTAACAACTCTAGCCTATTTTTACACAAAAATATCATCACCTTGATTATTTGCAGTTGGTGTAGGTCTATCACCACCTATACCAGCTTCCTAAGCAAGTCTCAAACCTCAGCTCTTCAAAACAAGCTTTAGAAATGAGAGAAAGACATCAAAAAAGCAATGTAACTCTGGTTCCGCACTTTCTCTCACTTTTGCCTGTGGGCCCGCACCTTCTGTTCAGGATATCTGCGTACTTATACGTTCTGTATGTAAAGGGGAGGGTGCGTACCCCTGTAAAAGTCAAAAGGTGCAATCTTTATCTTAAAAAACTCATCTTGGGTTAATTCTAGAGTTTTCTAGAAGCATTTGTTACGTTGATTGTCCAAGTGGTTCATGCATCCCATGAGAGGAGGAACTAATCCCTTGTTGAGAGGAGCTATCCCTTTGAAGGAGGACTCTATCCCTTCGAAGGAGGACTCTATCCCTTTGAAGGAGCAGCTAGCAACTGATCTCCAATGCACTATAAATTGAGGCATTGGGTTAGTGGCTGGGGGGGTTAGAAGCTGAACTTTTGAGGGTAAATGCTAGTGAAATCAAGACTTCCTATTTGAGCTTAAGAGGAAAGATCACATACCTTTTTGGCTTCATTGGGGAGTGAGTGAAGCTTGTCAAAGTAGAGGAGACTTCTTTTTGGACTCTTGGAGGAGCTTGTACAACGTCAAGCCAAAGGTTGTAAGGTTCTTTTCCTTTTGAATTAATACAATCAAGCTCATTTTTCTCAACAAGTATCTCATGTAATTTGTTTCATGGACTCCTTGACTTTCATGTTGAATATGTTTTATAATACTGGATATTCAGGTGCTATTTAATCGTTTGCCTTGTTTGTGCTTGCAGGTTTGCGACGAAGGAAATTACTTGGATCAAAATAATGAAGGCATCCCCGAACTTGCGTTGGACATGAGGTAGGCCCTTAAACACATTTGTTTACCATTATTTATAAAGCACATTTAGAGAATGATAGTGCCTGGTTGGTTTGTCTGTCATTATATCTTCATTAGATTCTAGGAAGGTCTATCTTGTCCGCAAGATCGACTAATTCCGCGTGACAAAATGGCGACTCCACTGGGGACTTGATTGTTTTCCTCGTTTTTCTTTGACTTGAGAAACTTGCCTTTTTGTTTCTGTTTTTGGCTTGTTGTGTGTGGCTTTGGGTAGACTTAGTGGATCTAGCTTTGTTTTTTATTTTTCATTACTTTGGTCGAAGTCCACAGTCTGCACATGTATCACAGTGCATACCCCTACGCACTGTGACTTTGTGCAAAGAGCGTACACGCACCTAGGTAAACTCTGCACCTGCGTACCCTACTAAATTTTCGAAAATTTTGACTTTTTCTCTTTCAGTTAGTTTTATTTTGTTTTTCTAGTGGTTATCCTCTGCCCATACCTGCATGTGAATGGTTGAAATCTTTCCTTGGTTTAATTTCATTAGCATTAGGGTTTAGGTGAAATTCCTAGGAGTTTTGCTTGTTGGGTTTGTTTTTCGATTTGGTTGTGTAGTGGCTCTGAGCTTAGAGACTGTAGGGACTTCAGATCACCTTAGTGTCTACTAGTCTTCTTGAGAGTCTGACCATTTTTGAAATCTCCCCTTGTTGAGAAAACCGCTTTGAGTCTTCTCTTTTCAAAACTTCGATAAGCTGTGATTGAAAGTTTGGATTTTCATTTTTAAAAAAGGAATACAAAATTGGTTGTTCTTGACTTATTTGTGATTCTGAACAAATTAGTCCTTGGTTTGCTTGTGACCAAGTAAAACATCCTCAAAAAGACTTTTAGTGAGATTTTTACTTCAAATAGGGTTTTGTTAGTTTGTAGATCTTAAGTTTGCTTTATTCAATAGTTTTCTCAAAAATTTTCTTTAGTTATAGTTTTAAATGTTTTTTAAGAAAAATGAAAGGTCTCTTTTGAAAAAGCTTGTTCTTAGTAGCATTTGATTTTTTGAATGAAAAGAGAAATTCTTGTGAAAATAATTAGTTGTCTCGTTTTTGAGTGCATTGAAATGAATACTCTTCTTTTGGTTTGATCGTTAAAGAAAGATTTGTGTTTTTAAGTATTTGCATCTTCCAACTCTTTCTTAGCTAGAGCTTCATTGAAGAGAAAAGATTAGTTAGTCATCTTAAGTGCATCTTTATAGTGATTTTGTGTCGAGTCTTTAATCCATAAGTTTCATCTCCATCACCTTTTGACTTAATCAAAAACCACTAAAAATTCACGCTTAATATAAAATCAATCTAGAAATTTTTTTGTTTCTAGGGCTCTGATACACCAATATAGCTTAGGCTAGTATCTTGGAGTAGGGAGTAATTAACTCTCCAAGATAAGTAAAACAAACAAGTAGCTTTATCTTGCGGTAGGAGAAATCCAATTGTTGCAACTATGCTCTGGGAAAGCTCCTCTTAAAGGAGAAGCACGAGATCGTGTCTGAACCAGTGTGGGAATCAATCCTTCCTCATTGGGAACGACGCCAGATATTCACGTATTACAAAC